>QAGG01000182.1:0-41069 GCA_003138045.1 Penicillium sp. MA 6036
AGATAAAGTTATTAAGTAAACTTTAAAAATAAATTAATTATTTTCTTTAAATATAATAGTATAGAACTTAAGAATATTATATGTATATCTTTTATTAAAGATTATTATTAATTAAAATACTTTAATATTTTTTAGATTTAGCCTATTATTTAATTCTTTTAAATTAGATATTCTTTTTATTATTTATATAGTATTTAGATATTGATTATTTTAAAAAAGAATTTTTTTATTGTTATAGTGTAAAATAAATAATATTTTTATTTTTAATGAATTAGTAATATTTATTACTATTATTTAAGATATTAATATTATTAATAAAATAAAAGATATTTTGATTTTTATTAATCTTATTTATTATTATATTATTGATATTAATAAAATTACTATATATAAAATAGAATACAATATTACTAATATTAAACTTTTTAAAAATATAAATATTATATTTTTATATATATTATATATTCTATTTAAAGATTATATTTTTCTATTTAATAAATAAAAATAAATCTATATTTAATATAAAGATATTTTTATTTTAATATCTAAGATCTATATTTTTATATTAATTATAGATATAAGATTTTTTTATATTTATTAATAATAATATTTTTTATTTAATCTTTTACTAAGATTTTATTAAATATTTAGAAAATTATTATATTTTTTAAGTAATAATTTAATTTAAAAATAAAAGAAATCTATATTAATAATATATTTATTTATAAGTTTATCTAAATTTATTATAATATTTATAATATTACTATAATATCTATTTCTTTTTATTTAAAATAATTAAATAATATTCTGAAATATATAAACTATTATTTTATTAAATTAATAATTATAATTATAATTAAAAAGTAATTTTCTAAATATATTTAGTTATTTATCATTAACTATTTATATTACTTTTATATTAGTATAACTTTTTTTAAAACTTTTTATAGTTATAAATCTAATATTTTATATTTATATATTTTAAGTTATTAATACTAATATCATATTAATAAAAATTAATAAATTAATAAATTTAATAATTATATAAATAAGGATTATCTTATTAACTATAATATTAGAAATTACTATATTATTTATAATATTTATATAAAAAAGATTTATTATTTTTATAATATTGTTTTTAATAAAACTATATTTATTAATATATTTTTTAATCTATTTTATAATATTAATATAAAAAGGAATAGTATTTCTAATAGTAGATTAATATTTAAATTAAATATTACTTATTATATTATAATTCATCTTTTTAAGAATAGAGAGTATATAATCTTTTAGATTTCTTTTTAATTATATTAATATATTAAATAGTTAATTTTATAACTTAAAAGAATTATTTCTTTAATCATAGAAAACATATCTTAAGATTAAGCTATATTTAATTAATTTTTTATTAATTCTAATATATTAATAGAGTTATTAAATAAATTATTAATTAATATTTTTATTAAAAAGATAGATTTATCGATCTACTTATATTATTTTTTTAAAAATATCTACTAATATTTCTATCGTAAATACTTCTATAAGAATAAAAAGAAATCATATAAAATTAAAATTAATTTTTAATATTATACTACTATTTAGATATATTATTTTAAAAGTAGTAATTAATATTATTAGTAGATTTCTATCTTATAGTATTATTTATAATAAAATTTATTCTATTATAAAATAAATAAATAAATGAATTTTTATTTTAGAAAAATCTTAGAAATAGATATTTCCTATTATATAGATTTTTATTATTTAAAAATTTTTATTTAAATTTTTATTTTTTATTTTCTTATAGAATATCTTTAATACTATTTATTTATTTACTAATAAATAATTTAATAGTTTTATAAAAACTCTATATTTAATATCTATATTATGTATATATTTATTATAAATAATAATATTATAAATAAACTCTATATTTTAATAATCTTTAATAAAAATAGCTTTTTAAAATTTATATTTAATAGTATTAGATATATTCTATATATCTATTAATAAATAATAAACTATATTAATAAGTATAAATAGCTTTAAATTATATATATAGAATTCTAATATTATTTTAAAAATAGAATTTAGAAAATAATAAATTAAACTTTGAATTAAAAGAAATTATTTATTTTTTATTAGATATAGACTATTGAATATAATAAATAGTTAATATAGAATTTATTGAATATGCTATAGATTTAATTAAATTAAAAATATTGATTTTTATGATTTTTATATTATTATATTTAAACTAATATTTTATAAGATTATTATATTTATTATTATCTAAAATAATTAATATCTTTATTATAGAAATATTATTACTATTTTTTTTAATATAACAATAAAAAAATTATTTATATCAAATTTTTTAATATTCTTAAAAAACTATATTTAAAAATTAGACTTTTTATAAAATTAATAAATAGATTTAAGTAGGTTTTTTAAAAGTAATATTTTTTATTTTAAGATATATTTATTTAAATAAGTTTTATAATATTAAATATTAGTTATTCTATATTTATAAAAATAGTTAATAAGATTCTAATCTATATTTTTAGTTATATAGATAATCTATTTATTTATTATTAAACTATTTTAATAATTTACTTTTATTTTTAAAAATAACATTAAATATTTTTTTTGAAATTAATATAAATCTTTATAAATAAAAAGAAGATTTTAGTTGTTTACTATTATATTATAATGAAATAATTAGAATTATAATTTTCTATAATTACTTTAAAACTATTTTTAATTAATTTTTTAATAACTAAATATTAAATTTATTCTATTCAAAATAGAATATTTTTATTTTATTTAATTATTAAAATTATAATATCTATTTTATTATTTATAATTATCTTTATAAAATATTCTATTCTATTTTTTTTATCTTTTTCTAAGTAAAAATCTTAATTTCTTTTTCTAAAGAGTAAAAAATAATTTTAGAAAAATAAGATTAAATATATTAATCTTTTTAATCCTATATTTAAAGTAGATATTAAATACTTTTAAAAGTATATTAGCTTTTTCATCTAATTAATAGTCTCTATATATCTAGATATTATATATATAATAACTAAATTAGTTTATTATATATTAAATCTAGATATTTAATATCAGATAATTTTTAAATAGTTATTTTAATATTTTTTAATATTTAATTTTTTTATATCTACTTTATTTTTAATTTAATATATAAAAATATCTTTATAATTAATAAATCTCAAATCTTATTTTAAAATCTTAAAATAGATTTTACTAGATATATTAATATTAATTAAGTTAATAACTATTTTAAAACTAATTTTTTAATTTTTGAGTATATTTTTAAATATATTAAGAAATTAATTTTATAGATTTTTAAAAAATAAAAGATTATTATTTTTTTATTTACTCAAAATAAATATATTATAAAATTATTTATAGTCTAAAAGACTATTTAGTCAAAAAGACTTTTTATACAGTTTTAAATTTTATTTAATCTTTTTATTAAATTAAAAATTAATAATACTAATATTATTTTATTAACTCAAAATCTTATATTTTATATATATATTTTATATACTTTAATGTATTACTATTAAATTTATAAAGCTATTATTATTAATGATATCTATTTAAATTATATCTTTATTATAAAAATAGGAGATTATTAAAAAAATATTTTCTTTCTATTATAATAATATATCTTTGCTTAATTTTAATATCTAAAAATTATTTGATTTTTATTATAGTTTATTGTAACTTTTACTATTTAATTTCTTTTTAAATAGGTTACTATCTTTATCCTATTTAATAGTCTTCTTATATATATATATATATCTTCTACTTTCTAAATAGACTTATTCATATATTACCTATTAATATACTTACTATCTATTAATATATTTACTACTTGTTGATATATTTATTTCCTTTTTAGAGTCTATAGTAATAAAGATCTATATAGTATTTATATAGTGTTTATAATAGAAAAGTATATAATTTATACTATTTTAATAAATTAATTTTTATTTCTTATTTTAGTAGACATAGAATAGCTAATATTAAATTTAGTATATTAAGATAAGTAAAACAGTGTATTAGTAGTTTAGTAAATCTAGTAGAAAAAGTAAGTCCTATATAAGTTAAAGTAGCAGAAAAACTAGTAATAATAGGATAAAAATAGTAATAGAAAATAAACTAGACAACAATATAGATATCTAGAAAGTTAGATATCTAGTTTGTTAATTAGATAAAGGGGTATTACTATAGTGGAAAAAGAATGTTTTTTTAATAATCTTTTAAAAATAATTATAGATAGATTTATTAAATTATTAAAAAAGATTATATTTTAATAATTTATCTAATAGTTAAATATATAAAAACTTTTATTAAAATTAGATATAACTAAAACTTATTCTTTAAAATCTCTATTTTAATATTTTTTTAAAATACTAAATTTAATTTTTCTATATTTAATTTTTACCATATTTATATCTAAATATTTACTATACTATTATTTAATAAATAAAATAAATCTATTAAATCTATTTATTTTACTAAACTTATGTAGTAGATAGAGATATTGTTTATTAATAATATAAAATTTTTTTAATATAAAATTCTTTTTAATATCTAATTTTCTTTTAGAAATTAATTATTTTTACTATTTTTTATTAAATTTATAATTTTTAAATAAGATTAATTTGTATTATTTTTTAATATCTCTATAAAATAATATTAGTTTTTTTTATTAAAAAAGATAATTACTTAATTTTTCTATTTATATCATATATATTATAATATTTCTATTTTAAATATATTATTCATATTTAAAAATATTTAAAAGTAATTTATAGTAGATTTAAATATACTAAGATTTTTTTATACATAGTTTTCTTTATTTATAATATATAATATTTTATTTTTCGTAGTTAAATTAATAATAAACTTTATATAATAATATAAATAGCTTTTTTTTAATAATAATTAAAAGATTTTAATTAGTTTAATAATCTTATAGAAAATATTAGGAAAATTAGTATATAAGTATCTAAAACTATTTTTACTTTAAATATATCTATATCTTATCTTCTATCTATTTAATTAATCTTTTTATTTTTCCTTTTTTTCCCTTTTTTATATATCTCTATAGTATAACTCTATTATTATATTATTGCTCTATCTCTATCTTTTTTTAGTCTTTCTATTATTAAGTTTTAATATTATACTATTATTGAAATATATTATTTTAAAAATAGTAATTAATATTATTGATAGATTTTTATCTTATAGTATTATTTATAATAAAATTTATCTTATTATAAAATAGATAAATAAATTAATCTTTATTTTACAAAAATCTTAGAAATCGATATTTCTTATTATATAGATTATTATTGTTAAAAATATTTTAAAAAAAGATTAAAATTAATATTTTAAATAAAGTATTTTTAATATTATTTATTTTTTTATTAATAAATAATTTAAAGATTTTTATAAATTATCTACTATTAATATCTATATTATAGATATACTTACTACTAATAATGATATTATAAATAAACTTTATATTCTAATAATTTTTAATAAAAATAGTTCTTTAAAATTTATATCTAAAAATATTAATAAATATAAATAGCTTTAAATTATTTATATAAAACTTTATTATTATCTTAAGAATAGAATTTTAAGAATAGTAAACTAAACTATTGATTAAAGAAATTATTTATTTTTTATTAGATATAGATTAAATATAATAATTAATATAAGATCTACTTAATATTAGAGATTATAGTTATATAAACTATCTAATAGATCTTATAGACTGTAATATATAGTTCTTTTTCTTTTTCTCTCTCTTTTTCTTCTTTTTATTAAATATTTAATTATTATTTTAAATTTTAAGTTGAATTTTATATTCTACTATTAAGGTAAGTAAATTATATATATATATATTTAATATACTAGATTTAATATTATTATAATAACTAAATTAATTTTATTTATTTTATTTTATCTATTTTACTATATATATATTATTATAAAAATAATAAATAAACTCATTCAATTTTATATATATATAATAGGCTATATTAACTAGTAAATAGTTACTATCTTATATAGTTAATTTAATATTTATTATAATACCTATAATATCTACTATAATAGCTATATTTAAATCTATTATTGTTTTTATTATAAAATCTATTTTTATAGTTAATATTTTTACTATTTTTAAGTAGTAAAAATAATTATATATTTTTTTTAAATTAATCTTTATTTTTTATTTCCACTAATAAACTATTAGTAATAATAGAAATTCTTTTTTATTATTTATATTATATTTTTTTTATTCTATTCTATTTTTTAGTTTATTTTTATTAAATTAATAACAATAATATTTATATATTTAAATTATTATTTAATAAACAAATAAAAAAATAATTTATAAATTATTATTATTAAATTAATGATAATTTTTTTATTTTTTTTATTATAAATTATTTATAAGATTTAATTAGTAATAATAGTTATATAATTTCTCTATTTCTAAAAATTTAAAAAATTTAAAAAATAATTAAAATTAACTATTATTAAGTAATAATATGTTAATTCTATTAATAAATATAATTTATTACTTATATTATAGAGATTTTAATAAATTATAATTAGAACTATTCAAAATTAAATAATAATTTAAATAATAATTCATTAAAAGACTATATTTAAAATATTATTATATAAAATAAATCTAATATAAAATCTTCTAAACCAAAATCTAATATTATCTATCAGATTAGTAGATTTTATATTTTATAGATTGTTACTACATATTAAATTAATAAATATTATACTTATATATAATATTTCTTTTAATAAAAAATTCTTATTTAAAAAGAAAATTAATACAATATTAAGTTTTAAATTTTTAATTAACAATTTATAATATTTAAAAAACTTAATTAATATTTATTATAAGATCTTTATTTAAAAATTAGTTATTTCTAATATTTAGATAATATCTTAAATAATATTAAAAAAACTATATACTAATTTATATATTATTTAGATATTCTAAAATAATATTATTTAGATATTAATTATAAGATCTAAATACTAA
Source organism: Penicillium sp. MA 6036 (assembly GCA_003138045.1). Lineage (NCBI taxonomy): Eukaryota > Fungi > Ascomycota > Eurotiomycetes > Eurotiales > Aspergillaceae > Penicillium > Penicillium sp. MA 6036. Next base: position 7,124 of record QAGG01000182.1, read on the forward strand.
TAAAGATTATTAACAATATCTAATTTTAGATTCTTTATTCAAGAATAATTTATATTAACTACTTTAATATATATTATTAGTTTTTATAAGATTATAAAATAAATATTATTAAATTCTATTATTTTTAATTTAATAAGATAGATATAAAAAATACTTTTAAATTAATTAATTTTAAAAAATAATAAAATTATTTATATTTAGATTATTAATAACTATTAATTATCTACTATTATCTAATTTATATATAGATTATTAAGTATAGTATACAATATTTACTTTTTCTATTTTTACTAATATATAATATTATTTACTTTTATCATTTACTAAAAAAATAGTAGATATATTAATTTTATTACTCTTCTATTTTAAAAAAAAGATAAATATTAAATAGTAATTTTTAATTAACTAAAAAAAATTAATAAAAGTTATTTACTAATATTATATTTAAATTACTAAAAAAAGATTATAAAATTTTAAGAAGATTAAATAATATTATTATTTAATTTCTAATAAGATTTATAATCTAATTATTAACTTTTTATGAATAATTAGATAATATATGTTCTTAAACTATTTTTAGAAAATTATTAATACTATATATTAATTTTATAACTAAAAAGATAGATAGAAAACTAAATATAATATTTCTTTAATAATTAAAAATATTATAATCTTAATTAATATAATTTAATAAATTAGATATAAAATAGAATATTTAATTATAAAGTTTTATAAAGTTTTAGATAGTAATATAATAATAAATAATTTATCTATTTCTATATAGTTAGCTAGATATAGTAGTAACTATAGTATAAACTATTTAAATAGTTTTATAATATAATAATTAACTATTATATTATATAGATAATATTATTTAATATTTCGTTATAAAAGTATTTTTATAATTTTATTATATAGTTAAATTAGATATTAACATTTTAATTTATTTTAAAATAACTATTTAAAAAATAACTATTTAATATATAGTAATTAATTATAATTATAATTTATCTTTTATTAATTAAATACTATTATATCTGTTTTCTAGATACTATTCTACTTTAACTACTATATAATAAAACTTTTTTATTTTAGTATTATTACTTTTTTATAAATTATTAATACTTTTAAAAAGATAATATAATATTAATTTTATTTAGCTATAACATTCTAACTAGCTAGAAAGATAATGAATTAAATAATAGATCAATATATAATTTTTAATATTATATAACTTATAAATCTTATAGATACTTTATTAATAGTATAATAAAAAAGTATAATAAATAAGATCTATTAAATTTTTAAATTAATTATAATATTTTAATAACTTTAAATATTTATTTTTAAAATTATTATTAATAAGATTACTATATTTATTTTTTAATCTAATTATATTTATAAATAGCTATTATTAATTTAGATATTAATAGTCTACTACAGAACCCTCCTAAAAGTCTTTACCTACTACCCCACTTCTAATCACCATAACAACCAACCTATATTTTTCTTTTCATTTTTTCATAACCTTCCCACATGGCTATCACTATAGAAAATAGCTTATTTAAAAGACGGAAAGGTGAGTTTACCTCTAACGAAAAGAGAGCTATTATCTACACTCACAAAAACAAAGTTTCGTAAACTTAAATTACCAAGGATTTTAGGTGCAATCGCAAAACGATATACAATATACTTAAACGCTATACATAACACCAATCGGTCAAATCCCTCTCTCGAACTAGACGTCTAATACAATATACTATTCGAGCATATCGTTATATACTTATTTTAGCACGTCATCACCTATTTTAGACGTATAAAATGCTAAGTATATTAACACTCTCCCACCTGAGTCAATCAACTATTTCTCAAATTCTTAAAGAATTAGAGATACAAAAGTATCAAACAAAATACAAGATCCTAATCTCCAAGTACTTAGCTTAAATTCAAAACTACTTTATACATAAATAGTTAAAAGAGTAATCAGAAGAAGAAGTTCAAAATTAGATCTTCTTGGATAAGTGTTCCGTTCAAAGAACAACTAACTGTGGACCAGCTTGGTGTTAGCGTACAGACTCCAAGGCTTATTACGAAGATTTTGTAAACGCAAAAGTCCATATCAAAGATATCTCATAAATAGTTTAGGGTATAATCTAGCTTAATAGTTATTTAGAGCTCATCGTAATATAATGTGAGCCTGAGTTAGACCCTATATCTATTAAGCGAGGTTATACCGTAATATTATATATAGACACTCTTGAAAAAGAACTCAAATCAATATACAAACTTAGTGTTATCTTTTAATAAGATAACGCAAAGATTCACACTACAGAAAAGATATAAAACTAGTTCGAAAAATATCGTATTCACGTATCTAACTAGCCTCCGCACTCACTTAATTTGAATCTGATTGAACTGGTCTAGAGGTGGTTAAAACTTAAATTATTCAAGTTGTATCCACAACTTATACATATAGGAAGATCCAAGACTACTTAGACGTTCTTCAAGGAAGCTATTGTACATACATGGAGCGAGATTTCACAAGACAAAATTGATGGGTTGATTCAGAGTATGCAGCGTCGGTACGAGGCTGTATGGGACGCACGGGGTTATTATATAAAATATTGAATTGGAAAATTACGCGAAATTAGTAGAGCTCGAACCCTGTTTTTATTGTAAATGATTATATGCATTGATAGTGCTGTAATATATAGGTGAATGCAGATATATATAATAGAAGTAGGTGGGTTGAATTGCGGGTGGGTAAAGACTTTTGGGACGGTATATATAATTACTATTTAATTAGTATAATATAATAAAAGATTTAATAAAATATAGTAAATCTCTATTATTAATTAATATATTAAAAAACTTAGTTACTATAGATAGTAATAGATAAATTAATAATATATATAGAAAGATTTATTATATTATTTTTTAATAAAACGTTATCTATATTTCTAATTTAAATATATACTTAATAATATAAATTAATAGTATTTAAATCTTTATATAGGATTTAATATCTATATTAACTAATTAGTTTAGATTTAATAATAGATAAAATAGATAATTATTTGATTATTCTATTTCAAAAATAAATTAAAACAAATTAATTCTAAATTCTTTATAAATATTAAAATCTTATAATATTCTATTTATTTAATAGTTTAATTTTTTTATAAATAGTAAATATTACTATATAAATATATTTATATTTATTAAATTAGCTTAATAAATTTCTCTATTATATTCTAATATTTAGTTTAACTATATTATATTACTAAACGCTTATTATAAATTAAAAATATTATATAAAAATTAAAATTAATCTTTTTAATTATATATTTTAATAGTTGACAAATTATTAATATATCTTTTTTTAAAATTTTAATTTATTTAGATCTAATAGTTCGTAATATATTTTTATTTAATATAAACTATACCTATATATAAAATTATAATTTTATTATTTATATTAACTCTAATAATTATAAATATTAAAGTAAGAATATATTATAGTATTTAGAAATACTTTTAAATAAATAAAATACTAATATACTATAATATAAAGATTATTCTATAGATTAACTATTATAATTTAATTATTTTTATTATATTATTAGCTATCTATTTATTATATTAAAATAAGAAATATATTATATCTATTTAATAAAAATCTATTATAAAAAAGATTATAAATAAATATATTAAATTTAAACTTCTAATTATCACTTTTAGTTTATTATAATAGTCAATCTTAAAAAATTAAATATTAAAGATTATATAAATTAAATAGAAGATTTTATTTAATAGACTATTATTTTATATATTATTATTTATAAATATATTTTAAAGTTTTTTTATAATAATATTAAATTAATCTAATTAATAATTTATATAAAACTAATATTTTTTTATTTATTAATATTATATTATATTAAAAACTATAAATTAGAAGTAAAAATACTATATAAAATAGCTATTCTTATATTATAATAGATATTAAATATATATAAAGTATTTTATATCTTATATTTAAGATAATATAAACTTAATATCTTTTTTTAAAAAGAGAGTAGAAAATATTAGTAATAATAATATTTAAAAGATATTAAAATCTATAATAGAGATTATCTAAAATAATAATATTATTAATCTATAAAGAATAATATTTTAATAGAATTAATTTAATTTATATAATCTTTAATATTTAATATTATAGAAATTATTAAGATTTTAATATCAGGATTTATTTTAAAGTTAAATATAAAAGCTATTAAAATATATTAAATAAAAATTTAGTTTATTATAATCTAATTCTTTAGAAATTTTTAAATCTGATTTTATAAAACAATAATATTTTAATAATTTTAATAATTAGTTTTAAATATTATAGTTATTAATTACTCTATTACTATTTTATATATATAAAGATTACTAATAAATTAATAATAGAGATTAAAATATTAATTAATATTTACTAATTATAGTAAAATAATATTTACTATTCAAAAAATAGTAGAAACTTATTATAAATAGAATTAATATCTTTTAGAAAGTATATAATATAATCTTAATCTTAATATTATTAACTATAGATAAGATATATTTTAATAAAAATATAGAAATAAAAGATTAGTATTTTTTCAATCTAATCTAATTTTAATAAATATAGTAAGTAGTATTATATTTAGTTATATTCTATTTTTTAATTCAAAAAAATAGGTGTTTTTATTTTTATTAATTTTTATATAGATAGTATAGACTTTATTAGTTAGCTTTATTTTAAACTATCTTTTATAATATTATAAATAGATTTCTATAAAATAGAATTATAAGTAGTTAGAAAATATTTAAATTAATAATTAATTCAAATTATTAATAGTAAGATCTATTAACTATAATTCTATATTTGGAAAAATAGAGTACTTAAAAGTTAGAGTTTTAATAAAAATTACTATTTTAATAGAAGCTAATATTTTAATAAAAATTAATAATATTAATTATTATAAAGATTTAATAATGAAATAAATTGAAGTTATAACTTAGATTTATTATTTATAGTATGTTCTATTATGGTTATTATAATATAACTAATACTATTGAATTTTATATAATCTTTCTATAATATAAAACTATCTGAACAAAAATTTATATTTATAGTAAAAATAGATTTTAATAGAGATAGATAATAGTAATAGTACTAATAATTTTAATAGTAGTTTAATAATAATAATAAGATTTATAAAAGGATTTAGTAATAATAAAATTAATTCAATTGTTTTTAAGATATTACTTAATAAAATAATATAGTAATATCTTAATAAATTTAATATTATATAATCTTTAGATTCAAATTTTAAATAAAAAGCTTTATATGTAATATTTAGTAGTAGTAAATATATAATTTTAAAACTATTATAAATAATAATATAAATAAAAAGTAATATACTAAAGACTATAAATATCATATACATTAAGATAGTAAAGATTTAGATAAATATAATAGGTAGTAAATAATAGGAGAATATATAATTAATCTAGATAAGACAACTATCTAAATATAGTATAGCCTTACTAATGGAATAATTCTGTTATTTTTTACTAGCTATACTATATTTACTAAATTCTAACGATTTTATAGCTAGTGATAGAAAGTCAGATCATATGATATATGTAGGAGGCTATTTAGTAATTGTTTCGCTACACTCTGTAATAAAAGATTTAATTAAATTAAAAATATTAATTCTTATAATTTTTATATCATCATATCAAAATTGATATTATTAAAAGTTATCATATCTATTGCTATTTAAAATAACTAATATCTCTATTATATAGATATTATTACTATTTTTTTTTAATATAAAAATAAAAAAATCTATTTATGTTAAATTTTTTAATATTTTTAAAAAAATTAGATTTAAAGATTAGATTTTTTATAAAATTAATAAATAACTTAAAATATATTTTTTAAGAATAATATTTTTTACTTTAAAATAGATTTATTTAAATAGATTTTATAATATTATATACTAATTACTCTATATTTATAAAAATAGTTAATAAGATCTTAATTTATATTCTTATCTATATAGATAATCTATTTATTTATTATTTTAATAAATAAATAATCTATACATTTACTATTGAACTATTTAAACATTTTAATCTTATTTTAAAAAAGAAAAATAAAAAGCTCTTAAAAGATTCATATTATTTAATATTTTAGTATTATTTCTATATCTTAGAAAGACTACATTAATAAGTTTTTTAAAAAATTAAAAAATTAAAAATTAAAATTAAAATAAATCTTTATAAATAAAAAAAAGTTCTAATTTTCTAGTATTATATCATAATAAGATAATTAGAATTATAGTTTTTTATAATTATTTCTATATTTTCTTTAATTAATTTATTAATAATTAAATATTAGATTTATTCTATTTAGAATAGAATACTTTTATTATATTTAGCTATTGAGATGATAATATTTATTTTATTATTTATAATTATTTTTTATCAGACTAAGCAAAACAAAAAAAAGTCTTATTAATCTAAGTAGAAGAATACCAAATCTAAGGAAAGAAAAGGAAAAAAGAGAGAGCTTACTAAGATAAAGACTATCTAGCAAGTCTTTATCTAAAGCTCCTCTTACCCCAAGTTTTATTATATAATCTATATAAGAGCTACAGAATTATTAACTTAATAACTACCTCTCTATATAAAGACTACTTAGTCTTCTAAATATTAAAACTAGTTCTTTTAAAATAAAAATAGATACTATTTTATTAAGTATATATTAAATATTTCTATTTTTTTATAAGTAAATTAATATTAAATATGACTAGCTTATTATTAATATTATTTAATATAACTTTAATCTATTTATATAAATATTTTAGAAATCTTAATTTATTAAAATATTTATTATAGAATTAAGTTATAATTATTAAAAATAAGAATATAGTTATAAGATTAATAAAAGATAGTTATTTAAATTAGTTATTTTATAAATAGCTAATATATAAGTATAACTTTTATATAATATATTAATTTATATTCTTAATCTATTTATCTATCTATAAATATCTTACTATTAACAATTTCTATTTAATATTTAAAATATAATATAACTCTTTTTAGAATTTAAAAATAAATTATAAACTACAATCTAATATTATAATATTAAATAATCTAATCTATTATATAATATTATTAATAAATAATTTTATTATTTTTTAATTATAATATTCTTTATATAAAAATAAATACTAAATTTTTTAAGAGATAATAAATTATAACTATTATATTATTAAAACTATATTTATTTTAAAATAGTAAATAAAAATCTATTATTATATATTACTAAAACTAATTAAAAATTAATAAAAATTATTATAAGCTTAAGATATAATCTTTCTATATTTTTATTTTCTTATAAATATAATAGTAATTAGAATATTATTATATATCTACTATTATTATAAACTAATAATATCTAGCTAATAGTAGTTTTATTATTTTTTTAATATTTAACCAAGCTATTAAAAATTATTAATATATCTTATCTAATAGATAAATATATAAATTAATTTTATTTATAATAACTAATCTTTTATTATATAGAAGTAAATTATTTTTAAATATCTAATATATATCTTTATTATAAATCTTTTTATGATATTTTTTAAGATTTATATTATATTGATTATTTTTTTTTAATTTAGTTAATTATACTTATATTATCTTAATAAGTAAAGATAATCTATAAAATTTAATAATCTATAAATACTTTTAATAAACTATTTTTTTAAATACTAATAAACTTAGTTTTTTATTTTTATAAAAGATATATTATTATTAATAATTTATAATTATATATCTTATATTTCTATTTTATAAAATTTATTAATTTAGATAAACATATAATTGAATGTTATTAATTATCTAATATTTTAGATCTTTAAATATATCATAGTATTTATTTATCTACTTTTATAAAATTATTTTTTTTATTAAATAAATTAATGGTGTAATAATTTATTAATAATTCTTAATAAAGTATTTATAAAACTTATAAAACTTAAAAAAGAATATATAAATTTTATTATTATTAATATCTATTAGCTATTTATTATCTTAACTTTTATTAAGTTAATAAATATACTATACTATCTTATAATAAAATTAAAGAACTATAATCTATAAATACTTAAATATTTTATATATATATTAAATATACTTATTATATATATTACTATAAATTAGAATATTATCAATATAAATAGTTATATAATTATTAATAGAGTTTTCTAATATAAAATTATTAAATTATTAAAATAATATTAAACTATTTATAATATTAAAAAGAAATATAATAAATATAAATATCTTAATCTTTATTTTAAAAATTTTAAAAATTTTAAACTTTAGATTTATCTTAATTTAATAGAATTCCTATCTAATATTAAGTTTTATAAAATACTATACTATATTTAATTATTATAATAGTTTATTAATTAAAGATAGTAGATAAATATCTTTTTTAATTATATTAATTAATATAGAAATATAATCTATTATTTAACTTCTTTACTATTAAAATAAAAAAATATAAAAAATATTATATTTAGAATTAAAAAATCTTTTTTAAGATTCTCTATAATATATATTTTTATAAACTTTAGATATTTTACTAATATCTTATATAAAAGATAGTAATCTCATATCTATTTATTAATTCACTTAATTTTATAATTAACTTTTAATTAATATAAAGATAAAATATCTAAATCTTTTTTTAAGAAAATCTTAGTATAATTATAATATACTATAAATATATTTCTTTTAATCTCTTCTAATTTTATAATCTTCTTTTTCTATTTATTAATAATATATTAAATCTTTTTTATAAATATAATAAATATTTCTAAATCATTTTTATTTTATTTTATTAAAACTAGTATAACTAATTATAGTAATTTTAAAATAATCTATTTTTAATAAATTTATATATATTTAAATAACTTAATAGAGTTTAAAAATTTTAATCTTATAAATATCTTTTATATTTTAAATAATAGTAATCCTTTTTATATTATTTTAAGTATTAAATATTAAATATATCTATTATAATCTTATGAATATATTTTAGTAAATATAGAATTAAATTTATTAAAGATTTATATTAGAATTAATTATATTATTTTATTAAATATTTCTTTTTATAAAATATAAATCTCTATTTCTAATTTATCTAATAATAATTAGATTAATAAAAACTTTATATAATTAATATTAATATCGTATCTAATTACCTATAGATATTTAAAAATTATATTATATCTATCTATATTAGTAATTAATATAAATATTTTTATTTATTTATATCTATTAATGATAAATAAGATTAATATCTTATATATAACTATTAATAAAAGATAACTATTAAAAGCTATAATTATAATAAATTTATTTAACTATTTAATCTTTAGATTATATAATTTTAATTTCTTTATTACTTTAAGATAAATTATAAAATAAATATTAATTTTATTATTTACTAATATTTTAATATAAAAATATAAAAAATTGATTGATATTTGAATATTAACTATAAGATTCTTTTTTATTTATAATAATAGATAGTTTTATACCTAAAAAAACTTTTTTTAAATATAATTATTTTTTTAATTATTATTTTTTTTAAGAATAATTAACTTTAAATCTATATTTTTAGTAACAGTAGTAATAAATTTAGTAATTATATTAATATGAAAATTTATAATAAATTTATTTTATTAATTAGAATACTTATTAACTATATAGTGTTATTTTTTTATAAATAAAATATTTTTTTTTAAAATTAATATCTTATATTAAATAAGGATTAAATAAAGATTATAAAAAATCAAAATACTATTTTTCTTTTTAATATTAGAAGTAGAAGAAATCTATTTAAAAATCTTTTTATTTAATTATCTATAGTCTATTAAAAGGATATTAGTATTATTTTTATTACTTTAAATAATATTAAGTAAGTAAGTATTTTTAGTATATAAGTTAATTATTTATTTAAATATAATATTATTATTACTAATAAAGCTTATTATAAAAATCTATAAGAGATATAGTAATTTACTAAAAAAATTATTTTTTTAATAATTTACTAAAATCTTTATTTTATTTACTAACTATAAAAACTTAGTAATAAAATTAATAAGATTATTTTTAAAATATATTTTTAAATTATAATAAACTATTAAAATCTTAGTATATTAATTTAAATTATAGAAAACGGTTTTTAGATATATAAATATATTTTCTATATTAGTATAAAGATTTTTAAAATTAAGATTAGATTAAAGATTAATATAAATTAAGATTTTCTTACTATAGTAGTTATTAATGTATAGTAAATAGTAGATAGATTTAAAAAAATAATTAATATTAATCTATAGCTTTTTTTATATAGCTATAACCTAGATTTTATAATAGATAATCTTTCTATCTATTAAAAAAAGAGGATTTAATATTTTCTAAGATTAATATATTTATTTTATAACTTTTATATTTAATATATTTTAAATAGATTTAGAAATAGGAATAGATTTAATTATTAATAAGATTATCTATTAAATAGCTTAATATATTTATTAATATAATAAACTTCTTTTATATTATAATTTATATATCTATAATAGTAGATTATATTCATTTAAAATAATAGATTATATATTTTTACTATTATATAATAATATCTTTTTTATTAATAGAAAGTAATAATCTTTTCTAATTTACTATTATATTATATTATTATATAATATCGCTTTATATTTTTATTTTATATTTTTGAATATATTTTTATAAATTCTTTAAAACAGTATTATTATAGTAGACTATCTAATTTATCTTTTTCTTTTTTATATTAACTAATAATATATTTTACAAAGATAGTATTAAAATTATATATATTAAATACTTCTCTTAAAATTAATTAAATAAAAGTAAGAATATTAAAGTAATCTTTAGAATAAAAGATTAATAGAATTAGTTCTATTATCCTAATATTAATTTAAATTCTAATTAATTAATAGATTTAGTTTTTACTAAAATATTAGCAAATAGCTATATCTTAGATTTTAAGATTAATAAAAATAATATAAAAAGTGAGATTTAGTATTATATTAGACTAGATAAAACAAAAAGAAAATCTTATTAGTCTAAATAAACAAATATTAAATCTAAAAAAAGAAAAGAGAAAAAGAGAGAAAAAGAGAACTTACTAAAATAGAGAACACCTAGTAGACTTCTGTCTTAAGCTCTTCTTATCCTAAATCCTATTATATGAAAATTATAGAATTATTAATTTAATAGTTACTCTTCTATATAAAAACTATTTAACTTTTTAAATATTAAAACTAATGCTCTTAAAAAAAAATACTGTTTTATTAAATACATATTAAATCCTTTTATTTTTTTATTGTTAGATTGACAGTTTTTATATTCCGTAGCTTTTATGTAATAGGATTTAAGATAAGAGGAGTTTAAGATAGAGATCTGCTAGATATCCTCTATCTTAGTAAACTCTCTTTTTCTTTCTCGCTCTTTTTCTTTCTGTAGTGCGGTACGGTATGCAGAGGTCTGCAGCTATTACCTCAGGCTGTAAAGGAAGGGTAGATGTTTTATAAGATCGCTTTGCTTGCTTACTGTTTATCCTGTTTGTCTTAGAGAGAGCAGATTTATATAGAGAGGCTTAGTAGTAAGAGTTTCTTCTTCCTCTCTCTCTTTAATAAATAGTATTCTTATATTTTAGATTTTGATCTTATTAAACTTTGCTATCGATTATATTATACTATTTATTTACTTTCTTATTAATTTTATTAATTTTTTTTTCTTTTACTGTTTAGTTATATCGATATTTAATATTAGTACTAATACTATTTAAACTATATCTTTTATTATTATAAAAACTATTAATATTTTTAAAAATAGTAATATAGTAAAATTAGAACTTAATAAAAGATAAGATTCTATATTCTCTAATACTAAATAGAATTAATAAATCTTTTTCTTATTTTAGGAGGATGGAAAAATAAAAGAGTTTTTAATAGATACTTTTTAAAAGTTTATAACTTAAATAAAAAAAAAGTTAGAGTAGATTTTTAACATTATTATAGTAAACTAGAAGACTATATTATTCTTAGTAAATAAGATAGCGATTTTAAAATAAGAAATAGAAGATCTTTAAAAAATTATTTTACTTAATAATAAACAATTTATATAGTAAAATAGTAACTATAAAATAGAGGTTACTATCTTAATAAATAAAGTAATAGATACTATATATTAGCTATCTTTTAAAAAGAATATATATTAAAAGATAAAATAGTAATATAATAAATTCGTTATTTATATTATAAGTTAGATAAATATTATTTCTTTTAAATAAAAGATAATTAAATTATTTAATAGAAATATTTTAATAGATAGAAAGAATATTAAATTTTATATTTAAGAGTTTATAGTTTATAATAAATTTAAGAGTAATACTAATTATTATTTAATAGTAGTAATTAAGAAATTATATATTATCAGCTATTATATAAGTAAAGTTTTAGTATATTTATTTTTAAAATATTGTAGTAATAGTATATTTCTTTATTTTAATATAAATAATATAATAGATTATTTTTATAAATATTTTAAAAATAAGAAAATATAGATTAAGATTTATAAAGAATTCTATAATCTAATAATAAAGCTAAAAGATAATTTTAGTAACTTTTTTAATAATTTTATATACTTAGTAAATAAAATAGAGATCTTTAATAATAACTATTTAATAAAAGAATTATATAATAAGCTTTTAATTATACTATAAAATTAGATAATAAATTATAAAATACTTAAATATAAATAATTTATAAAATAATATTAGATTATTTCTTCAAATATTACTATATAGTAGATTAAAAAGATTACTATTTAGATCTTAACTTTAATATTAGTAAAATATAAAAGATAGATTTTAATATATAATAGTATTTTAATAATATTAATTACTTTATTTTTATATTTAATAGATAATAACTAGATTATACTTATTAAAAAAAAATAATATTTCTATTATTAAAAATAAGATTATTTAAACTATAATTATTTTCAATAGCTTTTAAATATACTAACTCTTATAAGTTTAATAGTAAACACAGATATCTATTTATAAGAGTTTAAAGATTTAGATACTAGTTCTGATTTAAAAAATATATAGATTTAAAAAAAGTTTTTATCTTAGATTAAGCTATATCTATAAGTATAAAAAACGATAATATAATAGACTTATTATTTTTTACTAATTTTATTATAATAGTATAAATCTTAGTTAAAGATTAAAATTTTTAACTTTATATATTTATAAATATTAAAGTAGATATTTATATAGTAATCTATCTATAAATAATAGATTAGTTAGATATATTTAGTTTTAAAATCTATTAATTATCGTTTTTTAAAAACCTTTATATATTTGATAGATATCAGACTAGCAATATTATTTATTAAGTTTAAATACTACTAGTAGTTAATAGCTATCGTTTAGATAAAATAATAATTCTAATAGTAGATATTAATAAATATAATATAATATTAGAATATTTATAATATATTAAATATAAGGTTTTTATAGATTATTATAATTAGTAGTTTTATTAGATAATACTAGTAATATATAAATATAAGTTAGAGGAATTTATTAAAAAGATATCTATTATTATTGTATAATCTATTCCTCTATTTATCTTTTAATATCTAATATTTAGCAACTATTAGATAAACTATAATAAAAAAGAATAGCTTTTTCTTTAGAATATTCTTTCTTATAATCTAATTTAATCCTAATTAATATTTCTAAAACTACTGATATCTATCTTTATATCTAACTTAGTATTTATTACTATCTTATTTAGTATTGTAGCTATAGAAAGAATTAGATTTAATAGATAGACTTAATATAAAGATATAGAAATCTTTGTAACTAATATTAATAAAATTGAATATATTATTAATAAGAAATTATTATAAGATTTAAAACTCGATAAGCTTTATAAAAAGATTCTAAAATAATGTTACGACTTTTTAGATATCTTTTTAAAATATAATTTTAATATCTTATTACTTTATAGAAAAAGAATTAATTATAAGATTAAGTTAATAGATAAAATTATTTTAAACTACTATTCTTTATATAAGATAATAGTAAAATAGTTAAAATTTATATAGAAGTATATTAAGAATAATCTTAAAAAAAGCTTTATTATATCTAATACTATATTATTTATTTCTTCTATTTTTATAACTAAAAAACCTAAGAGAGATTAACGTTTTTATATTAATTTCTATAAGTTAAATACTATTATAAAGAAAGATATTTATCTTTTTTCTTTAATAAATAAATTAATATAATATATTTAAGATATAAAGATCTATATTAAATTTAATATTTAATAAGATTTCTATTAAATTTAATTAGATAAAGATTTAAAGAATTTAATTATATTTAGAGTCTATTAAAGTATATTTAAGTTTTAAATAGTACCTTTTAGTATTACTAATAGATTAATAAGTTTTTAATACTATATAAATTTTATATTAAGTGATATATTAGACATCTATATAATAGTATATATTAATAATATTATTATTTATAGCGAAATTAAGAAATAGTATGAATAATATATTAAAATAATACTGTAGTGACTATACAATATAGATTTATAAGCTGTAATCTATAAAAGTTAATTTCATATCTTTAAGATTAGATTTTTTAGTTTTATTATTTCTCTAGATAGTATTTATATCGATCTAAAAAAAATATAGATAATTATTAAGTAATAACAGTCTTAGACTATAGAATAAGTTTAAAGTTTCTTAAACTTTTATAACTATTACTAGAAACATATTTATAACTTTAGCTATAAAATAAGAACACTTTTTTACTTAACAAAGTAAACTATATCTTAAAAGTAGATAGATATATATAAAATAGTTTTTAATAATCTTAAAACTATTATAATTATAGTTTTAGTTCTTATTTATTTTAATCTTATAGTTTAAGTAAAAGTAGAGATTAATATTTTTAATAGTATATTAAATAGAGTTTTATTTTAGAAGTTAGATAAAGATTAATATCCTATAGTCTACTTTTTAAAGATTATAATAAAACTTAAATTTAATTATAAAATATATAATAAAAAGCTTTTAATAGTTATTTAGGATTTTTAGAAGTAATATCTAGAGCTAGTCAGGTTATCTTATATTATTAATATATTATTAGATTATAAGATCTTATACTAATTTAGAATTAAAAAGATACTAAATATATATTAGATATAATAATCTTAGTTTTTAAAAGATTATAATTATTAGATTTTATTTCAATTAAACGTAAAAAATATAGCTATAGATATTTTTTTATAGAAAAATATCTCTGTATAATAGAAATAGAAGTAATAGATACTATTACTAGAGAATATTTAATATAATATATCTATCTTAAGATTTATTAGATTATCTAATATTATAAAATATATTAAATAGAGTAATTATAATTACCTAAATCTAGACAGTCTTTATAAGAAGATATATATTATTAATAATAATAGTTTTTAATAATTAGAATATATTTTATTATTATTTAATAGCTAATTAATAGTTCTAGATAATAGTAATCTTTATACTAGATTATTAAATAAAATTTATAAATTACTTTTAATAGTATATCTAGATATTAAAAAGACGTTAAAATTATTATTAATATATTATTACTAGTTTTCTATAGCTACTAATATAAAGACATATATTAATAGTTATTAGATATATAAATATATAAAGTCTTAGATAAATAAGAAACTAAGTCTTTTATAATCTTTACTAATTTCTATTAAACTATAATAATATATTATAATAGATTTTTACTTTTTATCTAAGAATAAATAAAATTTTAATAACTTAATAGTTATTATATATCGTTTATTAAAATAGCTAGTTTTAATTTTTTACTATAAAGATATTACTATTAAAAGAGTTATTAAGTTTTTTATTAATAATATTATCTAATAGATAAGCCTACTAAATATTATTATCTTAGATTAAGATCTATAATTTATTATTAAAATTTAATATAAGTTTTATTATATATTTATTAGATATTAAAAAAAAGCTATCTATAATTTATTATTCTCAAATAAATAGCTAAATAGAGATTATAAATCACTGTATTATATAATATTTACGTTTCTATATTAATTATTCTTAAAATAATTAATTAAATTAAATAGCTATTTTAAATTTAAAAATTATATCTTTACTATCTATTATAATTAAATAATTTCTATTTTTTATTAAATAAAGTTATAAACCTACGTTTATGTTTAATTAAAAACTATTTACATATAAGTATAGTATATATTATATTTATAAGATATAAAAGTTAGCTTATTAGAATATAATTAAAGTTTAAAATTAATAGTGTTACTAAATTAACTAATATTATTAAGAGTCTAATTTTATTATAAATAATTCTATTTATATAATATTAAATAATTTAAAATAAGATTAATTAAATATAAAACTTAGTAATAAATAAATAGATCCTTTTAAGATTATTAATAAGATTAGATATATATTTAAGTTTAACTTATTTAATAACTTTTATATTTACCTTATTTTTATATTAAAAAAACTAAGAAGAATATTAATAATACTATTTACAGAATAACTTTTAGATTCTAATCTTCTAATAGTAATTATAAAAAAAGATAAATATAAGATTAAAAAGATCTTAAATATTTATTTTTATTATTATAAATTTTAATATCATATTAAATAGTTTAACTTTAATAATATAAATAGATAGTAATATCCTATATATAATATAAAAAATATTCTATAGAAGATTTAGAAGTTTTATATTTACTATTTTACAAAATTAAGATCTCTATAGTAATTATAATAATAGATTACAACGATACTAAATAATAAGATTTTTAACAACATTTTTAATAATATTATTATTTAAATACCCTATAAAAAAGATTTATATACAATAGTCCTTTTTTTTCTATAATCCCTCTCTAGATACATTAATAGCATACTAGTACCTATAAAAGATATAAATATACCTAGAAAAAAGATAATATTATTTTTACTCTATTTATTTAAGTATTTTTAGCTTTTTTATCTACTTAAATATTATTAATTTCCTTATCTATTCAAATCTAAATTACTAGTTAACAAGCATTTAAAAAGCTAAACAGACTTTTACCCAGGGGTAGTATAGTGCAGTATAGTATATAGAAGTCTACAGCTATTACCTTAGACTGTAAAGAAAGGGCAGATATTTTATAAAATTGTTTTACTTACTTACTGTTTATCTTATTTATCTTAGAGAGAGCAGATCTATATAGAGAGCCTCAGTAGCGAAAGCTTCTTTTTCCTCTCTCTCCCCAATAAATAGTATTCTTATATTTTAGATCTTGATCTTGTTAAGCTTTGTTATCGATTACACTTTCTCTCTCTTTTTTCTTTCTTTAGATTTAATATTAAATTATATAAATTAATAAGATCTTCTTTTTATTTTATTTAACTTAATATAATAGTAAATCTTATTTCTTTATATTATTTTATTAATCTTAAAATCTGAAATGTAATTATCTACTAGTATTTTAGTAAAAACTAAATCTATTAATTAATTAGAATCTAAACTAATATTGAAATAAGATAATAGAATTAATTTTATTAATTCTCTATTTTAAAAATCATCTTAATATTTCTATCTTTACTTAATTAATTTTGATAAAAATATTTAATATATTTAATTTTAATATTCTTCTTATAAGATATAATATTAGCTAATATATAAAAAAAGAGACAGATTAAATAGTCTTTTTTAATAATACTATTTTAAAGAATTTATAAAAATTTATTAGAAAATATAAAATAAAAATATTAAAAGATATTATATAATAAAACAATATAATATTAAATAAAGAAAAGTTATTATTTCTTATTAATAGAAAAGATATTATTATATAATAATTAAAAATATATAATTTATTATCTTAAATATAGAATCTATTACTACTATTCATAATTAAATTTATTTTTATTTTTAAATCTACTTAAAATATATTAAATATAAAAGTTTTTAAATAAATATATTAATTCTAAAAGATATTAAATCTTTTTATTTTAATAGATAAAAAAATTATTTATTATAAGATCTAAATTATAATTATGAAGAAAAAGCTATAGATTAATATTAATTATTTTTTGAAATTTATTTATTATATACTATATATTAATAATTATTATAATAAGAAGATTTTAATTTATATTAGTTTTTAATCTAATTTGAACTTTAAAAATCTTTATATTAATATGAAAAATATATTTATATATTTTAAAAACTATTATTTATAATTTAAATTAATATATTAAAGTTTTAATAGTTTATTATAATTTAAAAATAAAATTTAAAAATATTTTTATTAATTTCATTACTAAATTTTTATAATTGATAAATAAAATAAAGATTTTAATAAACTTTTAAAAAACATAATCTTTTTTAATAAGTTATTATATTTACTATAAATCTTTATAATAAATCTTATTATTAATAATAATATTATATTTAAATAAATAACAAACTTATATATTTAAAATATTTACTTAATTAATATTATTTAAAATAATAAAAATAATATTAATATCTTTTAATAAACTATAAATAATTTAAAAAAAAGATTTTTAAATAAATTTTTTCTATTTTTAATATTAAAAAGAAAAGTAATATTTTAATCTTTTATAATTTCTATTTAATTTTTATTAAATATAAAATATTAATAATAAAAAAATATTAATAAAAAAAATATTTTATTTATAAAAGATAAAGCTATATAGTTAATAAATATCCTAATTAATAAAATAAACTTTCTATTACTTTTAATATTAATATAACTATTAAATTTACTATTATTATTATTAAAAATATAAACTTAGAATTAATTACTTTTAAAAAAAATTATAATTTAAGAAATAACTATATCTAAAAGAAATCTTTTCTTTAAATATAAAACTATCTATTATTATAAATAGAATAGAATTATTATTTAAATAAAGACTTATAGTTAATATCTAAATATTAATTAATTCTTTATATTTTAATATTAAAATATTAATAGATAATAAAATTAATATTTATTTTATAATTTACTTTTAAATAATAAAAAAGTTAAGATTATATAATTTAGAAATTAAGTAATTAAATAAATTTATTATAATTATAATCTTTAATAGCTATTTTTTATTAATAATTATATATAAGATATTAATATTACTTATTATTAATAAATATAAATAGATAAAGATATCTATATTAATTATTAATATAAATAGATATAATATAATCTTTAGATATTTATAATTAATTAGATACGATATTAATATTAATTATATAAAGTTTTTATTAATCTAGCTATTATTAGATAAACTAGAAATAGAGATTTATACTCTATAAGAAAAAATAATTAATAAAATAATATAGTTAATTTTAATATAAATCTTTAATAAATCTAATCCTATATTTACTAAAATATATTAATAAGATTATAATAGATATAATTAATTCTTAATATTTAAAATAATATATAAAAGATATTTATAGAGTTAAAATTTTTAAAGACTATTAAACTATCTAAATATATATAAACTTATTATAAGCTAATTATTCTAATATTAATAAAATATCTAAAATTTATAAAGATATATATTATAGAGAATCTAAAAAAAGATTTTTTAATATTAAATATAACATCCTTTATATTTTTTATCTTAATAGTAAAAAAATCTGATGATAGAGTATATTTTTATATTAATTTTTATAAATTAAATAATATAACTAAAAAGAATATTTATTTACTATCTTTAATTAATAAACTATTATAATAATTAAATATAATTTAATATTATTAGATTAACAGTTCTATAGCTTTTATATAGGTTATGTAATAGGACTTAAGATAAGAGAAACCTAAGATAGAGACCTACTAGATATCTTCTATCTCAGTGAGCTCTTTCTCTTTTCCTCTTCTTTCTCTAAGTTTACTATTTATTTATATAGATTAATAAAATCTTCTTCTTTTTGTTTTATTTAGCTTAATATAATACTAAATTTCTTTTTTATTATTATTTTTATTAGTCTTAAAGCTATAGATACAGCTACTTACTAATATTTTAGTAAAGATTATCTTATTAATTAAAAATTAAATTAAATTTAAAAATAAGATAATAGATTTATTTATAAAATCTAGAAATTATTTTAATATATCTATATTTTAGATTTAATTAATTTCAATAGAAATATTTTATATTTTTAACTTTAATATTATTTTTATAAGATATAGTATTAAATAATATACTAAAGAAAAAAATAGATTAGATAGTTTTTTTAAAATAAATATTTTAAAATATTTATTAAGATATATTAAAAGATATATAATTAAGATAATAATATATTTAAGATTTTAAATAAATAAACTAAATAACTAAAGAGATCTAGATTTATCTATTAGTTAGAGAGAAGATACTATATTATAGTAAAGAATATATAGTCTAATATTATAAACATATAAATTAAGATTTAGTAAGAATTAATTAATATCTAAAGAAAGCTAAATATATTAATAGTTATAAATATCTAATAAGTTATTTAGTTATTTAAGTAAATAATATAATTAGTTAAATAAATTATTAATTTTAATAGAAATATATTAATTATAGAAATTATTAAATAAATTTTAATTTAGTAATTATAGAAAATATTTAATCTTTCTATATTAATAGATAGTAAGATAATCTATTATAAGATTTAAATTATTACTATAAAAATAAGTTATAAATTAATATTAATTATTTCTTCAAATTTATTTACTAGATATTATATATTAGTAATTAATATAATAAAAAAGTTTGAATATATATTAATTCTTATTTTAATCTTAATTCTAAAAATCTATATATTAATATAAAAGATATATTTATATATTTAAAAACTATTTTTTATAATTTAAATTAATATATTAAAGTTTTAATAGTTTATTATATTTTAAAAATAAAATTTAAAAATATTTTTATTAATTTTATTATTAAATTTTTATAATTAGTAAATAAAATTAAAATCTTAACAGACTATTAGAAAGATGATTTTTTTAATAAGTTATTATATTTACTATAAAACTTTATAATAGTTTTAGTAAATAATAATTATATTATATTTAAATAGATAATTAATTTTTATATTAAAAATATATATTTAATAAATATTATTTAAAATAAGAAAAATAATAATATTAATAATTTCTTTTTAAAATATAGATAATCTAATAAATAGATTTTTAAATAGATTTCTTTTATATTAATTATTAAAGTTAAAAAAAAATAATATATTAACTTCTTATTTTAACTATAAATTATTTACTAAATATAAGATATCAATAAAGAAAAATAAGTATTTTATTTATATAAAATAAGATTATTAAAATATAAAATATCTAGATAAACTAGAAAAATTATTTTTAGTTTTTTAAACTAATATAACTATTAAAATTACTACTATTACTACTATAAATCTAGAATTAATTATTTAAACAGAGTTTTATAATTAATATCTAAATATTAATTAATTCTTTATATTTTAATATTTTAATATTCATAGATAATAAAATTAATAGTTATTTTATAATTTACTCTTAAATAGTAAAAAATTTAAGTTATATAATTTAAAGATTAGAAAATTAAATAAATTAGTTATAATTATAGTCTTTAATAATTATCTTTTATTAGTAATTATATATAAGATATTGATATTATTTATTATTAATAAATATAAATAGATAAAGATATCTATATTAATTACTAATATAAATAGATATAATATAATTTTTAATTATCTATAATTAATTAAATAAGATATTAATATTAATTATATAAAGTTTTTATTAATCTAATTATTATTAGATAAACTAGAAATAGAGATTTATATTTTATAAAAAAAGATAATTAATAAGATAATATAATTAATTTTAATTTAAATCTTTAATAAATCTAATCTTATATTTACTAAAATATATTAATAAAATTATAATAGATATAATTAATTCTCTATATTTAAAGTAATATATAAGAAGATAATATTATTTAAAATATAAAAGATATTTATAAAATTAGAATTTTTAAACTTAATTAAATTATTAAAATATATATAGACTTATTATAAATAGATTATTTTAAAATTATCTAATAATTTAAAGATTACTATAATTAACTATATTAATTTTAATAGAATAATAAAAAAAATAATTTTAAAATATTTATTATATTAATTAAAAAGATCTAATATATTATTAATAAATAGAAAAAAAGATTATTAAATTAAAAAACATTAAAAAAATATATTTATAGTATATTATAATTATACTAATATCTTTTTTAAAAAGAAATTTAATATTTTATTTCTATATAGATTTAAGATTAATTATAAAATTAAATTAATTAATAAAAATATATTAAATTACTATTTTTTATATAAGATATTAATAAAATATCTAAAATTTATAAAAGTATATATTATAGAGAATCTAAGAAAAGATTTCTAATATTTAGTATAATATCTTCTATATTTTTTATTTTAGTAATAAAAAAGTTTAATAGTAGATTATATTTTTATATTAATTTCTATAAATTAAATAATATAATTAAAAAGATATCTATTTATTATTTTTAATTAATAAGTTATTATAATAGTTAAATATAGTTTAATATTTTATAAAACTTAATATTAGATAAAGATTCTATTATATTAAAATAAATCTAAAATCTAAAGATTTTATAATTTTTAAAATAAGAATTAAGATATTTAAATTTATTATAGTTTTCTTTAGTATTATAAATTAATATAGTATATTTATAGATTTAATAAAAGTTAAAATTATAAATAGTTAATAGATTTCTATAATAATAAAAATTTTATAATCTTTTTTTAAATTCTATAATTTTTATAAATATTTTATTTAAAATTATAAATAGATGGTTAAATTATTAATCTATTTGATAAAAAAAATAACTTTATAAAAATAGATAAAAGATTATTATAATATATTTAAGAATTTAAAATATTTAATAATTATAGTTTTAATATTTTATTATTATATTCTTAATATAAAAATTAAGATTAAGATTAATATTTTTAATAGTATAATAGAGAGAGTATTTTTTAAAAGATATTAGATAATTAATAGTATTTTATTATATTTCTATTTAAAATGATAAACTCTATAAAATAGAAATGTAAGATATATAACTATAAGCTATTAATAATAGTATATATTTTATAGAAATAGAAAGTTAAATTTATTAATCTTTAGAAAAGTAGTTTATTTAAAGTATTTATAGATTATTAGATTTTATATTAATTTAGGATAAAATATTAATTTAATATATATTAGATTTAATAAAGTTAGTTCTTTAAATAGTATTATTTAAAAATCTAATATTATTTAAGTAAATTTAATATTATTATTAATATATCTTTTAAGAAAAATATTAATATAAAAAGATAGTTAAAGAAAATAGTATTACTTTTTAATAAATATTAGTAGTAAAAGAATATATTAATCTTATAGATTATTTTTATTTATTAAGATAATAAAAATATTATTAACTATATAAAGTAGGTTAATTATTTTAATCTAGTTTTTAAAGAGTTTTATAAGAAGATATATAATAAAGATACATATTAGATATTTAATAAAGATCATTTATTATATAATAAGAAGCTTATTATTATAGATAATAACAATCTATATATTTACTTATTAGATAAGATATATTAATAGTTTTTAATAGTTTATTTAGATAGTAAGAAGATATTAAAGTTATTATTATTTTAATATTATTAGTCTATAATATCTATAGATATATATCAATATTTTAATTACTATTATATTTATAAAAAAATAAGGGGATTGTTAGAAAAACACCCCCTTTCCGCTATGGCAACACCCCCCTGCCTGATTTGATGCCTGAGAAGACATGCACATACTTCCACGCCCCAAACGTAATTGCCACGACCCAGAATTCTCTCTATATTCATAGACTATAACCATAGTCACGTGATAAGAATATAACAACCTCTGGAGTACTTACCTTAACTATGTAAATCTGTAATAAAAATAAGTAACTAAAAGATATTGTTATTGTATAAAATTTAGTCACGTAGCTATCACATGACCATACTTCTCAATTTTATGAGGGAAAACATGGCAAAAATGCAATGTCACGTGACCATAGTGTATGGCAATAAGGGGCACGCGTTGGCAGCAAGGTCCCAGAAGGGTAATTTTCCCAGTGCCTGACATACCAGGTGTCCACCTTCCTAAACAGGCAGGGGGGTGTTGCCATAGCGGAAAAGGGGTGTTTTTCTAACAATCCCCTCTTTTAATTTATAAATATTAAAAATTTTTATTTATATATTAAATATATTTATTATATTTATTACTATAGATTAAAATATTATTAACATAAATAGTTATATAATTATTAATAAAATCTTTTAATATTAAATTAATATATTATTACAATATTATAAAATTATTTATAATATTAAAAAGAACTATAATAAATCTCAATTTTTAAATTTTTATTTTTAAAATTATAAAATCTTTAAATTCTAGATTTATTTTAATTTAATAAAATCTTTATTTAAATATTATAATAGTTTATTAATTAAAAATAATAAATAAATATTTTTTAATTATATTATTCAATTTATAAAAATAATATAAAAATATAATCTATTTTTGATTTCTTTATTATTAAAATAAAGAATATAAATATTATTATATTTAAAATTTAAAAATCTTTTTTTAGATTTTTAATAATATGTATTTTTATAAATTCTAAATATTCTATTAATATCTTATATAAAAGATAGTAATTTAATATTTACTTATTAATTAATTTAATTCTATAATTAACTATTAATTTAATTCTATAATTAACTATTAATTTATATAAAGATAAAATATTAGATTTTCTTTTTAAAAATTATTAATATAATTATAATATATTATAAATATATATTTTTTAATTTTCTCTAATTAATTAATCTTTTTCTTTTATTTATTAATAATATATTAGATCTTTTTAATAAATATAATAAATATAATAAAATTTTTTTTTTATTGTTTTATTAAAATTAATATAATTAATTATAATAATTTTGAAATAATCTATTTATAATAACTTTATATATATTTAAATAATTTAAATAATTTTAAAAATTTTAATTCTATAAATACTTTCTATATTTTAAATAATATTAATCTCTTATATATATATATATAAAGAATTAATTATATCAATTATAATTTTATTAATATATTTTAATAAATATAAAATTAGATTTATTAAAGATTTATATTAAAATTAATTATATTATCTTATTAATTATTTTTTTATAAAATATAAATCTTAGTTTCTAATCTATCTAATAATAATTAGATTAATAAAGATTTTATATAATTAATATTAATATCTTATCTAATTAATTATAGATATCTAAAGATTATATTATATCTATCTATATTAATAATTAATATAGATATCTTAATTTATTTATACTTATTTATAATAAATAATATTAATAAAAAAATAATTATTAAAAATTATAATTATAATTAGTTTATCTAATTTTTTAATTTTTTAATTATATAATTTAAATTTCTTTATTATTTAAAAATAAATTATGAAATAAATATTAGTTTTACTATTTATTAATATTTAATATAAAAATATAAAAAATTAACTAATATTTAAATATTTATTCTAAAACTTTATTTAAATAATAATTCAATTCTATTTATAATAATACATAAATTTATATTATAAAAAAAGATTTCTTTTAAATATGACTATTTTTTAAATTATTGTTTTTCTTAAAAATAATTAGCTTTAAATCTATTAGAATAGTAATAATAATATTAATAATAATATTATAAGAAATTAAACATAAGTTTTCTAATTTATTTTAATATTTTATATTCTAATAATCTTATTTTTTATAAATAAAATACTTATTCTTTTTTATTAATATCTTATATTTAATAAATAGTATATAATTAAAATAAAAAATTAATATACTATTTTCTTTCTTAATTTTAATAATTAGTATAAAAAAAAATCTATTTAAAAACTTTTTTATTAGATTATTTATATTTTAAAAAGCAAATATTATTATTATTATTCTTTTTATTCTAAATAATATTTATTAAATATATATTCTTAATATAAAGATTAATTGATTATTTAAATATAATATAATTATTATTTATCAAAACTATTATAAAATTCTATAATAAATATAATAATTTATTAAAAAGATTGATCTTTTAATAATCTATTAAGATTTTAATTTTATTTATTAATTATAAAAACTTAATAAAAAAATTAATAAAAATATTTTTAAACTTTATTCTTAAAATATAATAAACTATTAAAATCTTAATATATTAATTTAAATTATAAAAATATATTTTAACTATATAAATATATTTTTATATTAATATATAGATTCTTAAAATAAAAATAAAAATTAATAAAAATTAAGATTTTCTTACTATAATAGCTATTAATATAAAGTATATAATAAATAGATTTAAAAAAGTAATTAATATTAATCTATAATTTCTTTTATATAACTATAATTAAAATCTTATAATAAACTATTTTATTATCTATTAATATAAGAAAATTAAATATCTTTTAAAATTATTATATCAAAATCTATTTAATAATTTCTATAATTAATATGTTTCTATTAAAATTAAAAATTTATCAAACTAATTATATTATTTAATCAAATATTTATAATTATTAATATAATTAACTCTTTTTAAATATCAATTAATTCTTATTAATTCTTAATTTATATATCTATAATAGTAAATTATATATTTTTAATTATAATTTAATATTTTTCTTTCTAATTAATAAATAGATTTAAATCTTTCTAATTATTTAATTTATTTATTTAAAATCTTAAATATATTATTATTTTACTTATATATCTTTTAATATATTTTAATAAATATTTTAAAATAATTATATTTAAAAAAACTATTCCATCTATCTCTTTCTTTAGTATATTATCTAATACTATATTTTATAAAAATAATCACTAAATTTTATAAATATATCTATTATCTTATTTTTAGATTTAATTCAATTTCTAATTAATAGATAATCTTTATTAAAATATTAGTAAGTAGCTATATCTATAGTTTTAAAACTAATAAAAATAATAATAAAAAGAAGATTTAAAATTATATTAAATTAGATAAAATAAAAAGAAGATCTTATTAATCTAAATAAATAAATCTTAAATCTAGAAAAAGAGAAAGAGAAAGAGAGAGAAGAAGAGAACTTGTTAAAATAGAGAACACCTAGCAGATCTCTATCTAAGGCTCTTCTTATCTTAAGTCCTATCACGTGATCCATATCAACGTTACAGAACTGTCGACCTGACATATCTTAGTAAATATAAGATTAGATTTATTAAAGATTTATATTAGAATTAGTTATATTATCTTATTAACTATCTTTTTTATAAAATATAAATCTCTATTTCTAATCTATCTAATGATAATTAGATTAATAAAGATTCTATATAATTAATATTAATATCTTATCTAATTAATTATAAATATTTAAAAATTATATTATATATATCTATATTAATAATTAAGATAGATACTTTTATTTATTTTTATTTATTAATAAAAAATAATTATCAAAAACTATAATTATAATAGATTTATTTAATTATTTAATTTTTAGATTATTTTATTTTAGTTTTTTTATTATTTATATTAAGCTAGGTAAAGTAAGAAAAAGAAGATCTTATTAGTCTATATAAACGAATACTAAACTTAAGGAAAGAAGAGAGAGAGAGAGAGAGCTTGCTGAGATAGAGAATATCTGTAGGTCTCTATCTCAGATTTCTTTTATCTTAAGTTTTATTATATAACTTATATAAAAGTTATAGAACTATTAATCTAATAACTATCCTCTTATATAAAGATTACTTAATTCCCTAAATACTAAGATCTATTTTTAAAAAAAGAAAATAGATACTATTTTATTAAATATATATTAAATATCTCTATTTCTTTATAAATAAATTATTATTAGATATATTTAGTTGATTATTAATATTATTTAATATAGTTTCAATCTATTTATATAAATATTATAGAAATTTTAATTTATTAAAGTAGTTATTATAAAATTATTTTATTTTCTATAATATATATTTAAGATTTTATATTTTATTTTATTTTATATTAAAATCTATATTTTACTATTTAATATAATATTAAAGCTTATTATAATATAAATATAAGTTTAATATTTTTTTAATATACTATTTATTTTTATTAACTATTTATAGTAATTATATTAAATTTAAAAGTTATCTCATTAATAATAGATAATCTAATATTAATATATAATAAAACTTGTTAAAAGTAAATATTAGATATATAGTATACTTAAAAAGTAATTATATATAAAAAGAATAGCTTTATTTAATTAAAATAAAAAAAGATTAATATTTTTATTAACTAATTTATAATTAGAATACTTCTATTTAAAACTTTTTAAAATAATATAAATATAGTTATTAATATTAATATTAATTTCTTATTATTTCTTATTTATATATTTCTTTTAATTATTTTATATAGTATATATTTTTCTTAAACTATATTTTAGATTACTTTTATTTATCTTATATAGTTATCTATCTATACTATATCTTTATAAATATTTATTTATAATATATTAAATTAATTAAATAATATCTAAGATTTATAATAATATTTAATAAAAAAAAATATTAATCTATAATTATTAAAAATAAAGATATAATTATAAAATTAATAAGAAATAACTATTTAAATTAGTAATCTTATAAATAGCTAATATATAAATATAGTTTTTATATAATATATTAATTTATATTTTTAATCTATTTATATATTTATAAGTATCTTACTATTAATAGCTTTTATTTAATATTTAAAATATAATATAACTTTTTTTAAAATTTAAAAATAAATTATAAATTATAATCTAATATTATAGTATTAAATAACTTAGTCTATTATATAATATTATTAATAAATAATCTTATTATCTACTTTATAATAATATTTTTATATAAAAATAGAAATAAACTTTTTTAAAAATAGTATATTATAATTATTATATTATTAAAACTATATTTATCTTAAGATAGTAAATAAAAATCTATTATTATATATCATTAGAATTAATTAAAGATTAATAATAGCTATAATAAATTAAAAATATAATCTTTTTAAATTTTTATTTATTTATAAATATAATAATAATTAAGATATTAATATATATTTACTAATATTGTAGATTAATAATATTAAGATAATAATAGTTCTATTATCTTCTTAATATCTAAAAATAAACTATTAAAGATTATTAATATATCTTATCTAATAAATAAATATATAGATTACTATTATCTAGAATAATAAATTTCCTATTATTTAATAAATAATCTTTATTAAATATCTAATATATATTCCTATTATATATCTTTTTTAAAAATATATTAATAATAATATTAAATTTATCTAAATAATATTAAATCTCTAGATAGTACTATTTAAAAAATTAATTTTATTAAATCTAGTATATATTAAACTAATATTTTATTTTAAATTAATATAAAATTTAATAATTTATAAATATCTTAAATAAACTACTTTTTAAAATTAATAAATTTAATTTTCTATTTTTATAAAGTATATACTATTACTAATAATTTATAGTTATATATTTTATATTTTATTTTATAAAGTTTATTATTTTAAATAAAAATATAATAAGACATTATTAACTATCTAATATTTTTTATAAAAGTATATTCTTCATTATACTATTAAAAATTTTAATTTTAATCTTAATCTTTATATTAAAATATAATTATTAAATACTTTAAATCTTTAAATATATTATAATAATTTTTTATTTATTTTTATAAAATTATCTTTTTTATTAAATAGATTAAAAATTTAGCTATCTATCTATAGTTTTAAATAAAATATCTATAGAAATTATAGAATCTTAAAAAAAATTATAAAGATTTTATTATTATAAGAATTTATTAATTACTTATAATCTTAATTTTTATTAAATTAGTAAATATATTATATTAACTTATAATAAAGTTAAAAAACTTTATCTACTTTTTATAAAACTTATATTTATAAAAGATAGTTTATAATCTTTTAATTTATAAATATTTAAAGATTTTATATGTATACTAAATATAATTATTATATATATTATTATAAATTAAAATATTATTAATATAAATAATTATATAATTATTAATAAAATCTTTTAATATTAAATTAATATATTATTAAAATAATATTAAACTATTTATAATATTAAAAAACTATAATAAATTTAAATATTTTAATCTTTATTTTAAAAATTATAAAATTCTTAGATTCTAGATTTATTTTAATATAATAGAATCTCTATTTAATATTAAATTTTATAAAATATTAAATTATATTTAACTATTATAATAGTTTATTAATTAAAAATAATAGATAAATATCTTTTTAATTATATTATTTAATTTATAAAAATTGATATAAAATATAATCTATTATTAGATTTTTTTATTATTAAAATAAAAATATAAAAATATTATATTAAAAACTAAAAATCTTTTTTTAAATTCTTTATAATATATACTTTTACAAATTCTAAATATTCTATTAATATCTTATATAAAAGATAGTAATTTAATATCTATTTATTAGTTAATTTAATTTTATAATTAATTTTAAACTAGTATAAAAATAAAATATTAAATTCCTTTTTTAAAAAGATATTAATATAATTGTAATATACTATAAATATATTTTTTTTAATTTTTTTTAATTTAATAATCTTTTTTTCTATTTATTAATAATATATTAGATCTTTTTAATTAATATAATAAATATTTTAAAATTATTTTTTTATTATCCTATTAAAATTAATATAGTTAATTATAATAATTTTAAAGTTATTAAATAGTTTTAGAATAATCTATTCATAATAAATCTATATATATTTTAATAATTTAATTAGTTTTAAAAATTTTAATTTTATAAATATCTTCTATATCTTAGATAATATTACTTTTTTATATATTATCTTAAATATAAAGAATTAATTATATTAATTATAATCTTATTAATATATTTTAATAAATATAGAATTAAACTTATTAGGAATTAAAATTAAAATTAACTATATTATTTTATTAGCTATTTTTTTTTATAAAGTATAAATCTCTATTTCTAGTTTATCTAATAATAATTAAATTAATAAAAACTTTATATAATTTATATTAATATTCTATCTAATTAGTTATAAATAATTAAGAATTATACTATATCTATTAATAATAAATAATATTAATATTTTATATATAATTATTAATAAAAGATAGTTATTAAAAGTTATAATTATAATTAGTTTATTTAATATTTTAGTTTTTAAACTATATAATTTAAATTTTTTATTATTTAAAAATAAATTATAAAATAAATATTAATTTTACTATTTATTAATATTTTAATATTAAAATATAAAAATTAATTAATATTTAGATATTAACTATAAAATTTTATTTAAATAGTAATTCTATTCTATTTATAATAATAGATATATCTATATCTAAAAAAAAGATTTTCTTTAAATATAGTTATTTTTTAAATTGTTATTTTTTTTAAAGATAATTAATTTTAAATCTATTATAATAGTAGTAGTAATTTTAGTAATTATGTTAATTTAAAAAATTAAAAATAATTTTTCTAGTTTATCTAGATATTTTATATTTTAATAATCTTATTTTTTATAAATAAAATATTTTTTTTTATTAATATCTTATATTTAATAAATAGTAGATAGTTAAAATAAAATATTAATATACTATTCTTTTTCAAATCTTAATAATTAATATAAAAGAAATCTATTTTAAAAAAATTTTATTAGATTATTTATATTCTAAAAAGAAAATATTATTATTATTATTCTTTTTATTTTAAATAATATTTAGTAAGTATATATTCTTAGTATAAAAGTTAACTATTTATTTAAATATAATATAATTATTATTTATTAGAATTATTATAAAATTTTATAGTAAATATAATAATTTATTAAAAAGATTATTTTTTAATAATTTATTAGGATTTTAATCTTATTTATTAATTATAGAAATTTAATAATAAAATTAATAAAAATATTTTTAAATTTTATTTTTAAAATATAATAAATTATTAAAACTTTAATATATTAATTTAAATTATAAAAAATAGTTTTTAAATATATAAATATATTTTCTATATCAATATATAGATTTTTAAAATTAAAATTAAAATAAGAATTAATATATATTAAGATTTTCTTATTATATTAATTATTAATAGAGAATATATAGTAAATAGATTTAAAAAATAATTAATATTAATTTATAGCTTTTTTTTTATAATAATAATCTAGATCTTATAATAAATTATTTTATTATTTATTAATATAGAAAGATTAGATATCTTCTATAATTATTAAACTAAAATTTATTTAATAATTTCTATAATTAGTATATTTTTATTAAAATTAGTAATTTATTTATTTAATTATATTATTTATTCAAATAACTAAATAATTTATTAGATATTTATAATTATTAATATAATTAATTTTTTTTAAATATTAATTAATTTTTATTAAATTTTAATTTATATATCTATAATATTAGATTATATGTCTTTTATTATAATATAATATATTTTTTTAACTAATAGATAGATTTAGATCGTTTTAATTATTTAATTTAGTTATTTAAAATTTTAAATATATTATTATTTTACTTATATATCTTTTAATATCTTTTAATAAATATTTTAAAATATTTATTTTAAAAAAGATTATCTAATCTATCTTTTTTTTAGTATATTGTCTAATATTATATCTTATAAAAATAATATTAAAATTAAAAATATTAAATACTCTTATTAAAATTAATTAAACTTAAGATATAGATATATTAAAATAATTTTTAAATTTTATAAATAAATCTATTATCTTATCTTTAAATTTAATTTAGTTTCTAATTAGTAAAATAGTCTTTATTAAAATACTAATAAATAACTATATCTATAACTTTCAAATTAATAAAAATAATAATAAAAAAGAAATTTAGTATTATATTAGATTAAATAAAATAAGAAAAAAAAGATTTTATTAATCTATATAAACAAATATTAAACTTAAAAAAAGAAAAGAGAGAGAGAGAAAACTCGCTAAGATAGAGAACGCCTAGTAGATTTCTATCTTAGGCTCCTTTTATCTTAAGTTTTATTATATGATTTATATAAAAGCTATAAAACTGTTAATCTAATAATTTAAAAATAAATTATAAAATAAACATTAATTTTACTATCTACTAATATTTAAATATTAATTATAAGACTCTATTTAAATAATTATTTTATTCTATTTATAATAATAAATAAATTTATATTTAAAAAAAAGATTTCTTTTAAATATAGTTACTTTTTAAATTATTATTTTTTTTAAAAATAATTTATTTTAGATTTATAGTAATAATAATAATAGTATTAATAGTTATATTAGTTTAAAAAACTAAAGATAATCTTTTTAATTTATCTAAATATTTTATATTCTAATAACTTTATTTTTTATAAATAAGATAGTT
>QAGG01000183.1:0-40510 GCA_003138045.1 Penicillium sp. MA 6036
CTCTCTCTTCTCTTCTCTCTCTCTCTCTCTCTCTCTCTCTCTCTCTCTCTCTCTCTCTCTCTCTCTCTCTCTCTCTCATAGATCTCTCAGCAAGCCTTGAATATATTATATCTTAGTTTGTGCTTTTTGTATAATGTAGAAGTATTTCTAAGGTTTTGGTCAAACGATAAGTGTCAGAGAGTTCTGTAGGCATATGACCCTCTTCTGGGTTTCACTTCTTTTTTCTTCTTTCTATCCGCAGCTCCATAGTTTCTCTCTTCTTGACGCATCTCAATACATTCATATTAACCTCCCTTCTTCCTCTCGAACAACAAGAAATTCTAAACATCCCGCCTCCTTGTTGCACCCGCCCAGGCCCTGAATAATTCAAATTCTTCCATAGTAGTGTGGATTGGCATGTTGAGATCAATCTCAGGAACTGAATCCATATTCTTCTCGTTCACCCCCTCGTCAACGTTGGCACTATATTCCTCTTAGGTCAGAAATCAAGTCTCAAATATAGGGATTATAATAGATTACACTTACATATAGTAATAGGACTCAGGAATTTTGACCTTATTCATAGCGACAATGTGGTAAAGCTTCTCAAAGATCCGATACAGCCATTCTTTAAGCTCTTCATAAAAGCGGGACACGGGGCGCCCAATCATTTCAGCTTTGGTTGAAACCAGACGTCAAATATGAATAGGAATTGGATAGAATAATTGATAGCAAGCTCAGTTCTAGAGACTCTCGCTTTTATACCTCTATAAGATTCTTAGCGTATTACTATACCAGGTCAAAATAATTAGACAGACCCACAGTGAGAGTAACCACCAAACTGGTCCAATGACATGGTGTGATACCTAGGTATTGTCACTCAGATCCAGCTTGCAGATAAATATATCCTCACAGAACTCACCATCACTTACCTAGTAGCCAATATCCATAACTACAGGCCTTCTACAATGATTAGTATATCTGCCGATGCGCCAAGTAGCAATTAAGCCTCAGCCTGTTACACCTGCTGCTCCAGACTTTGACAGCTCCTTCAATCCTACGTTTGAGCTGGAAAATCGGCTTCTTAACCGCTACTGCTCCACACTAGTTTCTCCCGCTCCATGGCCAGGACTAGCGTCCATAAGCTTCTGCCATTTTGGCATTACTACATCGTCCTAGTACACATCTCCGGGTCGCTGCTCATAATCTCGGCCACAGTAGGATCCAACTCCACGATCATCCCCAACATTTTAAAAGACTTGTACGAGGGACGTCTTGAAGATTTTTGAAACCGCCTTAGAAAGGTCAGCTACTTTTGAACAAAGCAGATGCAATTCATTTCGTGTTTCACACGTGATCACTAGAGAAGACTCAATTTAGGATAAGCGAAAAGTTAAAGTCTGAAGAGCTCGTTCCACCCATGCTTTGATATTTCTCCTGAAGCATTCTCTTCACACTGTCGTAAAGCAATCTCAGGAAATTAATCAAGCCCGGTGATGCTTCAGAAGTCTTTGTCTTAGCTCGCAAATGACAACGAAGAAGGGTATTCTCTTGGACAATACATGCACACTTATAAATCATATATTTATCCAATCAAATAACAGGGTAAAGCATGACAGACACACACACCGATATAAGGATTCGAAACTATGAAAACCGTTTACTTCCTTGGCATTGACGTATCAAGAATATTTGACATGGCAGATCCGTACCTCATCATGCGTTCCACCTTGGGAAATGAAAAGTAGCTAGGTTCAAAGAGCAATCCACTAAGCTGGACAGAGCTATTCACATCTAAGATTTCTGTTAGTATGTATGACATGGTTGTGGGTAAGAATAGATTATACGTACCAAGTTGCCCCATCTCGTACTGTTCCTCCTCTCCCCTAGTAAGAAGCATCTGGTATAAAACCGTTTGTTCTTGTGGCGGAACATGCTTTATTAGACGACTAAAACTTTCAGAGTTGGTTCCACGAAAGATGCGGATCAGATCGGAAATTATGTCTGGCTTGTTAATATGAGACTATACATATACGGAGGCTTTTTCACCTGATGTGGGTCTGATAGAATGTAGTGATTTCGATATCAACCAACGCTGCGTAGTATGACCGAGTGACCGAAATCCAGATTTGTAGTATTCGTTCAGGGCAGATGTATTGCTTAGAGGAATAACCCTTGGAGCGATCGCAAAAGAGGTATCCATGGCAATCTGAATAATCCTGAGAGGATGTCTGGGAAAACCCTCAGCTTTAAGTAGCACCATTTCATTTAAACATCTACGCCCAAAGGGTATATTTCAACCTTGCAATTAGAAACAGCGTAAATGATACGGAGCTCAATATCAAACCTTGGTGGAATTTGATCTTCGTATTCTCTTTCAAATAGCCCACGCGCGGTTGAGATTTGAGAATAGAGGGGTATATCTAGGGAGATCGACATCGAAGGATAGCTCATCTCGGGAGTCCTGGACGAGACCGCTGTCCAGCTCCAGCTTTGTAGAAATTTGGGGGCTAGAATAGTCCATGAAGAAGTGTTCTTTCTGTTTTGATAGAAGTACCTTCGGATTTATTCCGAAGATAGTAATCAGTGTGATTTCAAACTACCGGGTTGGCCTGGATCTCCCTTCGCCCGGGATATTTCTATCTTATCCGTCTGTTGGGCTAAAGCTACACTCAAAGCTGCTCTAATGAAATACATAACTAGTTTCTGGCTTTTATCTGGAATATGAGTGTTGCGAAAATTTAGATCCACTTTTCGCTTAAGAGAAGATTCAAACTAACATATGAAGTCTAAAACATAGTAGATCTTGATGGATTCTCAGGAACCCTCATCGCCTATTTGCCACGCTTCTCCAATTGTGGAGAAAAGATACCACCGCCTGTAGGTTACATCTCAGTCTTAATAGGAACATCGAAACATGCCTCTTCCGCCACCTCCTGACCCCAGTCAACCTCAGTAGGAATTTTCCAGCTCTCGGTTTGTTGCAATAAAGCCGTAGGTTCGTATTTTCCAAGTCTGTCACGCAAAAGGCCCAACTCATGATTCAAAGCGTCAAGTTGCGTTCGAAGGAATATATTCTCATCCCTAAGACGTTTATTCTCCTGAACTCGGGAACGGTAGCGTTGCGATGCTGCAGTATTCTTTTTCCGGCCTGCTGCGCTGGCAGATGAGCCCGATTTGGGTGATGATTTGCATGGAATTAGAGAACTCTTGTGTCTGTCTCGTTGCTCCGAGGGCCGTTGAGGAGATGCGGAGCCTTTCGATGGTTGGATGAGACTCGACGTAGATGAACGACAAACTAAGTCGCTGATGTTCATTGCTTGCACAGTAATTGAGATGTGACGCGATGCAGAGCAATTTCAAGAGGGAATGTATTCTTATATTTCCATCACCATCTCGCACAGTGCCACTTTTCAACCTCTTCGTACTCCCCGCTTTGATTCCGATCAGACTGTTGCTGAGGAATTTTCCCATTCGATGAACCGAAAAGTCAATGTCTTTCATGCAGTAGATAATTACCCGGGCAATTATGTCTTATCTCCAGCTCTAAATATGCTGTACGAGTATAGTATGTTAAAATCATAGAGCGTCTGCTCTCAAGCACCTTAATAAATGCTCATGATATATGCCATGCATCCTAAGGAGTAGATATCAAAGGATATTTTCTCTCGAGTCCAAAATCATAACATTAAAGACAAAAAATAGAGGTCGAGTATTTTGAACCCACATTAAATAATTTCCTACCAACCTTCAAGATCACTACTATAGCCCTCCCTCTCTTTTTTGCATCTGTATAAAGCAGCCCTCAAGGACTAATAAACAAGCTGAACAACATTTAAACTAGCTAGTCATAACTTTCTTCTTCTCATCAAGATATAAGCAGTTAGCTTTTGACTAAAATGTCTAGATTTCACAATAAAAAGTAAGCTAGGTCAGAAGGAGACAGGAGAGAAGCAAGTGAAGACTATCTCATAAATCTTCATCCCAACAAATCTTTCCTTTCCAAAATAGCTAGAACCGCTGCATATGCCTCCTAGTTACATAACCCTTTGTACCTATTCTATTGTACAAGTTCTGCTTTGATACTAACTACAGTATCTGGGTCTAAAGGATATTAATTAAATGCAAATGTGTTACGATAATCACCGTACTCACCAATGTGGCCTTTTTCAAACTCTACTTCTATCTCTCGGAGTTGGACAACCGCAGAGATGATCTCTTTGCATCGTGAGTTTTCGAAAAAAGGTTCTGCTGCGTCTGCAGAGCGTCTGATCGCTTCAACTGTCATGCCTTGCCTTTGGCAATCACAAAAAAGGTGAACCAGTAGTTTGCAGCAGCCTGTATTAATTTAATTAGCGCCATGATCAAGTATTTAGAAACAAACGTACAACTTGCTCCTAGCTTCACTGGCAGCTTGTGGGCAATTTTCTGTGGCCACCAACTTGGCCTTGTTGCTTCTGGGTCTTTCTTGCTACCCCGACGAGTACCTCTTATCCTCCCATTGTAAGGATGCCATCCCCTTTTATTTGGCTCAATGGCATGGATTAACGCCCTTACAAATGTGACAACGTTTTTGTAACCCATTCTGCGAAAGGCACGTCCATAATGGTCTCTTAGCCCGATAGTGTCTGTGATCTTAATGTGGATCAACTTGTCTTCAATCCTGGAGACGTGCTTTTGAGAAGTATCTTGGGTCATATCTTGATTAGAAGAGAATATGACACTGTTGTTCTGCTGAGGTGTGGGCGAGGGAGGTTGAGATTCTATAACAATTAGTGATTATTTGTTTATATAAGAGTAATATCCGTACGTATCGGTAGGTTATAGTTGCTTTGCTCGCTGATGATCTTCAGGAAATTCTGGCGAACCTCTGTAGTGAACACAGTCGATCCGGAATCCTGGATTGATGCCGACTCCACAACGTTAAGCTGACCATCCTCATCAAAATAAGCCATCGTATAATGCTTATATGGAAAATCCCATGGAATCTGGGGGAGAGACAAAGGAGGTCGATAAGGAAGATCATATTGTGATAACTCTGAGAGAGCTGAGAAGGGTCTAATAACACCTTGAGACTCATCTGTTGACATTTTCAGATCTGGATGATAATAGTAGGATGTAGCTTTTTCTGCATGGGATATAATCATGCATTTATAGCCCTGCGAGCTAAAGTTCTAGAGGGAATTTAAATTATTTACTAGATATGATTATCATTTCCAGAGTACAAAACTGACTCGCTAGGGGCGTTTATCTCAACATCTTTGATATCTGTGATCCAGAGTTCTGAGATTCTTAAGACTTGGTATGTCTGATATACCTAGGCACTTTATCATTACTCTTTTGGTCATTATTCTTTGATAGGAATAGGGGTTTTATCTTACACCATAGTACCACACCAAGTATACTTCATCTATAGTAGATCTAGATGCCTTCTTTATTATGATATCATTCCTTGTATAATACATTTCTAGGTCTTGGAATATCATTTCTATCCGACTAGTCACCTTTATATTAAATCAGATCTCCGTTAGGAGAGGATTAGTACTACAAACCTTACATCCTCATCTCAATTCTGGTTATCAATTTCACTTATCTCTTCTGCATTATGGAAGCAATGCTCAAATTCTTTCTTTTTGCATATCTAATATGGGGTTTCCTCATAATTTGGGCTATGATTCGTCACTCGAAATGGCTTCATGATTTCAAGAGACTTTACAGCTCAGGTACTTTACTCTGAGAATATATAGTAACTTTATACTAATCATCTATCAGTATACTCCAACTGGAAAACTACAAGATCCCTTACTATTATCTAAACCGTTAGTACTTTGTTAATCATGGGCTAGATCTATTAAATAAGATTACTGATAACATTGTATATTAGATTGACTAGCTAACTGCTGAATTGGCTAAGAAACACAGGAAGGAATTGGGAAGATGTTATTATATCTATGTTACAATATCTAGTAATATAATACATATCTCTAGGATAAGATTGCTAGCCTCGGTTTTGGAGATGAACAAGACTCACTTGAATAGACATTTCACCATTGAAGTCAATTTATCAAATACTTCTCTGAGGTACAATTTGGAGTCACCCTTGCTTGAAGACTCAGTCCTCAATCTCCGTGTCTTTTCTCGCTTCAGTCTTTTCCATCTCAGAGGACAAGCGGCAGTTTGGACAAACAGTAGCTTCAAACATGACAGATCTAGGAGGTTCCTTCTCATTGCACGTTTTCTGAAAAATCTTCTCTACACATGGGAGTGTAGAAATATCCTTATATGGGCATCCGTTGCTTGAGCACCTCCATGTATAGATAGTCACATGGCACATAGTGATAGAACTTTGTGAATATAATCCAAGTTAGTTTAATAGTAGCTATAATACCAACATGATACTGTAAACCTACTTTTGTGTATAATATTGTATTTGTGAACAATATAATTCTTGGTTGAGTAGACTAAGAACAGAAGATGTCAAGTCAGTATAAATATTTCTATCAAATGTAAGAGTAATATCACTTACCTTGTAGAATATCAGATTACTCTCTTTTGAAAGTTTAGTATATCCTAGAATACTGCGATCTAGGTACTTATATAGATAACTTAATACTTGAACTCAGATGCTTTATAAGATATGTCAGTGGTAAATAGGTTAGGTGATCTGGTGGCAGGTCGGATCTGTAGCTTCCGCTCTCTCTCCCCCCTTCTCTTCTTTTCCCATGCCCGATTTCGTTCTAATAGGTAGAATACTACTACCGTTGCAATCTCTTGCTTTCTTTCACAAAGTCTGTTTTTTATCAATGCATTATCTTCAAAATCATAAGATTAATTTTATCCAGCAATACAGGGATAAATAAGTGTAGTTCAATTGACTAAGCCAGTTTAGCATATAATATAATGAAGTTTATCATGAATGAAGGTATTTTGAATGAACACTACTAACATGATAAAACATCTAGACAAACATAACCAGGAGGAGCATAGCCCCTCACTACACTGGGTGTACACTACTAAATAAAGATGGGATAGAAGATTCAAACGTACTCAAACTTGAGCGCGATGAACAAATAAATCAATTTAGACCCTGTTTCTTGTAGGCAGTCGGATAAGATAATCATAACCAACGAAACCCCTTCATCAA
Organism: Penicillium sp. MA 6036; assembly: GCA_003138045.1. Lineage (NCBI taxonomy): Eukaryota > Fungi > Ascomycota > Eurotiomycetes > Eurotiales > Aspergillaceae > Penicillium > Penicillium sp. MA 6036. The sequence continues at coordinate 7,124 of QAGG01000183.1, forward strand.
TTCACAGAGCTAAATATATCCCCCTGTGTCTGAGAATAGCCCCCCCGTACTGTTGTATTGTGTTGCATCCCACCTGTCAAGCATAGTGCGCGCAGACGTACAGCTCATAAGCTGTTCAATTGAGATAAGATGTATTTCCGGGTTCGGTTTGGTCACAATCCCTGTTGGACTGCAATAGCGAATCTCCCGTTTGATCTTGTACATCTCATGCCCGTCCGAATCCAACTGTTCAACTATACGATGATCGAAGGTAAAGTTTCCATTTTTCAAACTCGGGGACGGCTTCCAATTTCTCAGTAGCTGACGGCCATCTTCGTCGGATAACAGTTGCGGTAGAGAGAGTTGAAATTCCGATTTTCGGGTTTTCGACTCCGACTTCTCCTCCCTTTGAATCGTGTATGTAATCACACCGGAGTTGGAGATATCTTCTCGAGTGATCTCATGTGTTCGATCAAATTTTCTATCGTTGAAAGTATCTGGGTGAACTTCATCTATACTTAATGTAAGCCTGTTTGTTCAGTTATCATTTAAAAATCTGACTCACATACCTGTAACGATATTTGGGATCTGAGATAAAGAGCCCGAACCTCTCGGTGTAATACAAGATAAGAGGCCATTCATAATCAGCCGAAAAACACTGTTTAGCTCCTTCATTTTACTGAGGTCATCAAGGTAATTAAGAGGTACTTATAGTCTCTTCAGGTTCAAGGCATAGATTCAAAATAAAACCATGTTAGTCTGTATCCTTCACACTAGACCACCTGTAGACACAAGTCTCATTTCTAAATCCAGTCAAAACCCAAAGTTTAAAAAGTACCTTGTATAGCATATTCAAATCATCTTAGATGTTTGAACTAAAAAGAAGTGTGAGAATTCAAGTTGGGCATACTCATGTGATCCCTATCTTATCATACAGTGTCACATGATTCGCGAAATTAGGACGTTAGGCATCACGGAACCCCTCGATGTGGCCCCGCAGAGCTTTAACAATAAGATATGCTTTCACACGCTGGCTCTACACGTATGAAATTTACGATTTGAGGTCAGTAAATATATCACAAGGAAATGATGTCCCAGGCTAACAGAATATCCTACACTAGACACGGAGTCTCCTTTCAAATTACCATCCATGGAGCCCAAAGGCTCAACCGCCGATTTGCTAGATTCGGTACGGATTCCACCATCAGAAATGGAGCTCTACAACCAAGCCTGTGAAGATGACCGGATTGCGGCTGAGTCTTTGTCGATAGCGCCCGACCGAACATCGGCTACGCTGTTGGTACAAGGACGCGGGAGAGAGATGATTGCACGTATCGAGAAGCTTTATTCGGTAAGTGTCCATCCCCGTGCTGCTCTGCAATTACTTCTAGCCTGCTGACACTTTCCAGGGCAGCAAACTACGAAGAGAACGTCGATTGGAACACCGAGGAATAAAGCCAGCAATTCAAGTCTACTTTCCCGGAGAAACCTGGGTTGGAACCCCGTACATGGCTATAATCCCTTTCTATGTTTCTGGCAATGTGATGCTTGGGGACTCTGCAGTGCAGATGGGGTGGCATTATCACGTCTACGGAGAGTGCAAGCTATCAGTCCAGAATCAATCTGGTGTTAGTGGTAAATTGGGGGCATGGGTGTATATGCTTGGCAGTTGATATATCACGCTGTGTCAGTTTTTGCTTCTATATCACATTATAATTTCTCACGCTAATATTATCCTTTGTAGGAGGATCATGTTAATGCTATCATGATCAGATAGTCTAAGAAAACCATTCGCCTTGGATATGATAACTGTTGGAGACCCTGTTGTACCATCAGATTTGGTCCTCATCAACATAATTCAGCACATCGATTCAGGTTAAAAATATAGGTGGGAGTGAGAAGTCGAACAGATGCGTAGATAAGCAAGGGGCCAATTCGGTAAATAGAGGGTCACACGGGACAGCAAAGTCCACTGGCTGAGTTTCGATGTCAGCAAAGAGTTGCTGGGTACTGTATGGCGCTGCTTGAAAAGTGTAATCGAATGAATGATCGATACCAACTGCTGATGTATCTTCGAGTGAATTATTCGTCTCCGATCGAGGATATTCGCTCTCAAGGAGCGATTGATTTGTGAACTCAAAAAGGTTCGCTCCCAATTCAGATGCTTGATGCTCGATTCCGGCTTCAAGGAGCAGAGGTGTTGTGATTTGGCTTTCTTCTGGAGGTGAACCTAAAATGCCCGCCCTTTGCTGGTATTCAGAAGGGTAGGACAATGGCTTAGGGCATGCATTTTGGTCATTGTGACAAGAGCGTTTTGCAATAGGCCATTCAGATTCAGCGGTTGAATCCCCCATTCTAGTATCTGTAAGATCATTATGAGCTCAGGATTGAAGGGTGATCTGGCGTATGATACTGACTGTTGTAGCGGCTTTGAAGGCTTGCAAACCAAGTATGAATATTTCGCACAACGTCTAAAACATGCAATTTGTCCCCCTGAGTGCCATCCTCCGTCGGTAAGTAAATACTGGCGTCATCAGATATAAGTGCATCCACAAGTTGTGGCATTTGAGCAAATGTCAAACTTTTGAAATCGCCCATTGATAACCCAAGAATTGCCGATACTGCTTCGCACATATCTGGCAGTCGGAGTTCATCGAGTCTTTTCTTCAGAACTCTTTCGAAGAGTAGATGTTTGATGCCCTTATTGATAGCTCGATTTGCATCTGGTGATGAGGAAAGTGTAGGATGAAGGGCAACAAACTCGGATATCTGCTGACACCGACCCTTGAATTTGGCAGAATTGCACTCTTTGGTGTCAAGTTTCCCATGTCGAGTGGAAAGGACAAATTCAGTTAAAGTCTGTAATTTATGTTCGCCTTGCGGCTCCTGAACGAACTCTGTTGCGAGAGACCGTATGGATAAGAGTCGTAAAAGCTTGGTCTGATTGTTTGGAGTGCCATTGCCTTCCACTCGTCTGTAATCCTCTAACCTTGCATCTTCACTCAGATCCCTCTTGTGCGAAATAATCTCATCGCTGGTAACAGCAGTGTTATAAATCCAAGAGATATGGTCCTGCATAGCCCCAACAAGTCTTTCAACAAGAGTCTTTTGGGATTTGCGCCTTTGGCGGGGAGTTCTTTGCTTTTGGGTTGGATTGGCAGTAGGTTGTGCCAAGACATTGAGAACATCGCTTGTGTCCCTTGCTGCCGTTGTTGATTCAACAGAAGAAGCTGGTAGAGCATCGACGGTAGATTCATAGGTGGTCGGTTCAACAGAAGAAGCTGGTAGAGCATCGACGGTAGATTCATAGGTGGTCGGTTCAACAGAAGAAGCTGGTAGAGCATCGACGGTAGATTCATAGGTGATTGGTTCATCTGCGGCAGTGTGTGCCGTCGACGATGGACTCTGCCTTCCGTGGTCGCTGGGTGGGGGAGTGCTTGTGTCAACCGCATAAGGTGTAGTTGGAATAAACCCGAATTGTAGTCTCTCCCCAAGGGATTTGAGGGTCTGGATTGTGTCAGAAAGCTGATTTTGAATATCTTCGTCTGTGGCATTTCGAAGTGTTTCCAGGGCTAAGGAAAAATTCATAACTGCTTGCTAGTGGGTGTAGGAAGAGAGGGTTGCGGTCGTCGCGCATTGTTAAACCTTTCTCTGACCCAGAGTAACATGCGTAGCCCCACATATTGTTCTGGCAGAACAATATGTGGGGCTACAGTGTCAGCCTGGCATGATCTAGGCCAATCTTTTGTCACATATGGCAGGGAATATCACCTCAGTGGTTCCTTTTACGCGGCTTCTGCGCCTCGCTGTAAATAGATAATCTGCGGGGAAAGGGCGAGGGCTGTGTAGCATGGCCTGGCCGGCAAAAAGGCCTACCCCTCAGTTAGATACCACGAAGAGTGTTGGGGATGCACGAGGTCTAGACCTTGTACCGTTCAATTGTACTAATAACATATCTTCGTTCTAAGCTTTGTGCAGTAGGTAACATGGCACGGAGAAACAATGGCAACCCCCTTATCAGTCAGTTACAAATGTGATGTGTTGCCTAGAGAGACTTGGGGGCCAGCGCTTAGCTCAGGTACCTTCTAGCACAGAGCTCATGCTCGGATATTCCACAAAACATCTACATGACGTGTTCTATCTAATTAAGTATCGTTTGAGCAGGAGATTTGATACCCCCTGATAATCCACTTTCTCTATATAAAGGCACTCCTCACGCAGCATTAAATCCGATCCAACTTCGTGTCCAGATCTTGTCCATCTCCACCTCAACCCAAACCACATAGTAACATCATTCAGCTACCCGGGTATGTAGGCTCACTCACTATAACATTCAATTGCTAATCATGTGTAAGCATCATGTGTACACGCACCTATGGCCCTGTCAAATTCAATTGCGGTCATATTAAAGAACACTCTACTGTGATTCCCTGTGATAAGAACTGCGGAGTGACCAAGGATGCGCCACTTGGAATAACCACCAAGCGGAACCAGGCTTGCCCGGACTGTACGGCAAAGAAGGTACTTACTTGCTGTTCCAAACTATGTGATACGGGAAGTTTCTAACAATCAGGAAAAGTGAAACTTCTTAGTATACTGCAGCAAGAAATCTCCTGTTTCTTTCGGCAAAGGCTCAGAGTCAGACCAAGCAAATTTGAACGTCGAAGATGTTATCAGGATGTTTTATAGCAATTGATATGGAAATTAGGTGATGATGATATTCCTGATAGAAACTTGTTCCTTTAGGCACATGGTAGTAGATAGATTTTGAAGAAGAAGCAGTAGGCTACAAGGAAGCAAGACCTTGGAAATTCAGAAAAGATGGTTCCTAGTAGAAAAAGGTCTCAGGGTATGTGATACCCTAAACCTGGGCGCGTAAACGAGAAGCAATCGCGACCACCTAAACAGGTGACGTTGGGCTATGTCGCACAAGGAACCATGGAAGCGGCGATTGCTTGCTCAGCAGGTTTGAGTCTACTTAACAGGTAAAGTTCAAGATAACGTGAAAGTATAATTTAGAAGGATGAATCTAACACTGAGCGATAGTGATATTCTCCAGTAAAAATCGTAAATAATGTACGTAGTTGTTGAAAACCAATACATCATGAACTGTTTTATCTATTTTGCCTCACATATACCCAAAAAGCAAATCCAAAGCTAAGCATAGCAAGAGTACAACAAATCAGTGAGGGGGTAATCTCGTTCGTATCCAGGGTCGAACGCTTGTGGAGATGGCGAATGTCGCTCTTCAACATTTCCGCTGATGGATACTGCAACCTCCAGCACTTTGATATGACCTTTCCGTATTTAAGTGTATCCAGAGATGGAAATATTTGCGAGGCGTATCGCTTCTCAATTTCATCATCGTCCAGCTCGGGAAAAGGACATGTGCCCGTAGAAATTTCGTATATGAGGGAACCAAGCGCGAAAAGATCTGAGATAATGCTCCGAGGACAAGAGGGAGGTAAAGGTAGCCGGTATCGAGTTTCTTCCTCGGCTAACCACTTAAGGCCATTGATTTGGGATCCTGCAAAATCACAGACTTGGATTGAAAGATCATCGCTAACGAGAAAGTTGCGGGGACTGATGTCGCAGTGAATAACACCACATGCATGAATGGTGATGACAGCGTCAATCGCATTTTGAATCCACCTATCTTTCATCGCCGTATCAATCGAATGGGATTTGAGATACGTTCGGATATCGCCATGTTGTAAAAAAGGGAACTGGATTCCTCTTTCGGTGATACCCAGGCATTTCAAAATATTGGGGTCGTCGTTTGGTAGAGATTGATAGATAAGTTTCTCGCGAGCAATGGACTCCTCAGAATACTCTTCGGTTCCTGCAACATATGCGAGCACATCTTGATTGCACCCTTGAGTGTTATGCTTGAGAGGTGCCTTGAGGACTTGATGGTTGGAATCTTCATGGATGCCCCCGGAGCCTCCAAACGTAATGGTGCGTAAGGTGCCTTCGGGTTTTAAAAGAACAGGATCCCCATTCATGATTATTGAAAATCCAGATGGAACAAAAAAGGGGAGGAAGGGAAGAAAGGAAGAAAAGAGCAAGCAAAGAAAAAGCGTAAGGGGCTGATTGTTTTCGAATAGCACGTGATGGTATGCGATTCATTGGGCCGTGCCGTTATGGTGCTGATCGGAAAATGGCTTATTGCGTTGGTCATTGGATTTGGTCAATCAGGGATTCTAGCCTGTCTCGGGCGTGGCTGATATGATTCATTGATTTTTGGATGTCTCGAGTTTCGCTTAAGCTGTCTAAATTGGCTTTGACGGTGAGTATTTATTTTGTAAACGAGAGAGAACACAATTGAATACCATAGTACAGCCGCATCTCAAGTGAATATAGGCCACGGAATATTTCTTCCGATGCGTGATTCAGCTGCACAGCGATCGCCATCAACGCTATCGAATCAACAAGAACAACTTTGCCGTCTCGATAGTCCTTGATAACTGTGACCATTCCAGCACGTTGTATCACAGCGGATTGCGTCACAAGATTCCGAAGCTCGCTTTCAACATTGCTAAGCTGGTGGCAAGATGTATTCAGAATCATCATGTTTATGAAAAATAAGCGAAAAATGAGGCCAATCATAACGGAGGCTGCTAAGACGGCTTAGGGTAGGTAAGTGTGATGTAGACAACTTCCGCTTCTACGTGATCCAATTCTTTATTTATACCTAGGATCCTTTCAGGTTAAATATCACCGAATGATTATCGTCGGCTATATAATGAGTCCATTATGCATATCACATCACAATAGCCCCTAGGCTGGGTGTTGGCGCCGAGCGTACAAACTTGGTCTAGTCTCCGACAAAGCACCCATTCTTTTTGGGCCTAGCTCAGAGGACTTCTGATGATAAGCCTGTGATCAAATCGATGGGAGCAGGAATGACCTTAAAATAGTAGATAGACAGCTGAAATAAAATGGTAAATCGGGCGGGGGAAAGAAAAGAGAGAGAAAGAGAGGGTGATAGTTGTGGATTATACCATACTAGTACGGAGTACCTATATACGGAGTGACATTCTTCACGTGATATTTCTAGAAATTCTCCAAGTGATCTTATGATCTGGTGGACCTGTTCTAAATCCCCCATTGTCATACTCTAGGAAAGGTACCAAGACAAGAGCTTCGCTAACATTGGATATTGAATCTTGTCCACTGATCAACGTTTCGATCGAGGTCGCTCAGAAGATGGACTCCTCCGATCATGCGGTATTTTGCGTTTCATTGATCGTGTCTTGGAGGGCATATAGGGTCCATGTTCATGTACTGGTGAATCTGTTGAAACAGTTTCGCCAATAACTGAAGAGGTTTCGTTCGAAGTAGAAGCGGCTGTAGATTCTTTTACTTCTAGTGAATCCCGGTGGTAGGTACTCGGCAAGTTTCCTAGAAAAGACTTATTAATAACTCATGAAAAAGAATATCACCGACGGAAAGGTTACCTCTTTTTCCTTGTGAAAAGATCTCGCTGTGTGTCTCTTTACCGACATAACGGCATTTCATAACAGATTCACTGCTAGTCGGCTCTGATAGCTTGTGATCCAAGTTAAGAGAATGTGCGGGTGGTCCTGCCGGGGCATAGGGCCCTTCTAGATCCTTATGCACCGAGCTTTCGGGAGGTGCGAGGATGGGATATGTTTCGGTGATAAAATCTCTATCTGCTGAGATAGGAATATCCTCATCTATCAAGTTCTCCCAGTAGTCCGGTGTAGTCATAATCTCCGTTTCTGTATCAGACTCTAAGTCCTCAGCCTGACGCTCGGTATCGGCTTGAAGCTGGTCAGCGAGCTGTTCAGCAATCTGCTCAAGTTTGAACTGGTACGCTCGAAGCTCGTTGGCTGGAGGTACCTGGAGCTGAGGCACCTGGAGCCGGGGTAACTGGAGCCGAAGTAACTGGAGTCGAGATAACTGGAGTCGAGGCTGCTCGGCCTGAATATCCTCGTTGACATAACTCACGACATTGCCAAAAGCTGGGTCTGAAGAAGTAATGTCATCAACGATGACTATAGGATTAGACTCTGTGCCTGGGGGGGCAGGGTCATCTCCGATGACTATGGGATTGGACTCTGTGCCTATTTCAAGGTCAAGAGGCTCACGCATAGTGAGTAAAGGCCGGTCCGACGGCCTGGTAGGAATTGATTCTTCTAGTCTCGCATTAGTGAAGTCCATGGATACTTGTCGAGTATCTCTTACCAGCGGTATTGCTAGGGATGCTTGTAATGCTTGAAGAACTCATGTTGATTGAATTGACGATTGGGACAAGAAAATGATATGGATAGAATGTAGTGTTAGATTGAAGACTTGGTGAGACTGTTAAATAATTCCATCGGAGTATAACCATGGCTTTATACCTTTTTGCCTAGCCAATTCTGCCTTGTGCTCTTTCCGGTTTCCCTTGAGCACCTTGTCGCATGATCTCCAGAGGATCTTGAAAACAAGACCTGCTGGCCAATTGTTGGCATGTATGAGATAAATTTGATAGAACGGTGGATAGTATCGGGAATATCCCAGTCCATCCTGTCCAACCAGTCTATCCGACTGCCCAGCTGATGTTTTAGGGCCTGCGAGGTCCTGCATTATTCGCGCCCAGCAGATTCACCGGACTTTGCCAGCCAGTCCTTCCATGGGCCCTGTGTGCCTTGTTCAAAGGATGCATGTGCTGTAACGCGAAGCGATTCCACCGGGCTCTACCAGCCAGTCTTTCCATGGGCCCTGTGTGCCTTGTTCAAAGGATGCATGTGCTGTAACGCGAAGCGATTCCACCGGGCTCTACCAGCCAGTCTTTCCACGGGCCCTGTGTGCCTTGTTCAAAGGATGCATGTGCTGTATGCTAATCGGTTGTGCGCCCGAAGAGCTCTGGTAGATGGTGCCTAAGTGTTCGAGATCACAATCCGTGGGTATCTGAGACCAAGATAGCTGTAAAGCAAATGGGGCGGATGTGTAGGTAATGGAGTTCGAGGTAGCGTCACGATCACGAGAATCGAGTATCACTGTCTTGATATCGTTAGCTATGAGGTTAGTTGAACACATTTAGTAGCCGCGACTCAATAACGGTGATTAGGAGGGGGCCTTTCAGACTGATCGAGCCCCCGATCGCCATTTGCTTCCAAGGCATACAGGCCTAGAACCTTGTAGCAAGACGTAATTGACATAGTCTGGCTGCCAATACTCCAGACTTGCTGGTATGGAGCAGAGTCGATGAGTACAATCAATCACGCTAATATTGATAGGGGGTGGCGGAGTTCGGCGATTCGAGTCAATAGCAAAAATGCCTCATCTGCACGTGTAGGGAGGCGGGAGGGGGGAAGAAAGAATTGGGAAGATCAAAATCTGGGTGAGGGGGAGACTATATACAAAGCGCACGCACGGGTACGCACAGAGACTGATGACGCTAAACCCCAAAGGCTAAAACTAAACTAAATCAGGACTCCACCGTACCCGTCCGATATGGTGTAGTGGCTAACATCGTCGTCTCTCACACGACAGCCGGGGGTTCGATTCCCCCTATCGGAGTTATCTTTTTGTATCGTGACTTTTTTTGCCCTCTGGGTGAACAAATTCTATTATTCTAATGAATAGAGGTAACTAGGGCCCTGGAGTATAGCTCTTGTTTTGTTCAATTTCGTCTAGAATCAGATCTCGGTTACTATATGGGATGAACCTTACGTCTATATATACTTGATTCTCTATTACTTGTTTTTAGCGGTGTTCTTTTATACTAAATTTTGTTTAGCTCGCTATCTAATCCTATCTATTACTATTCTTATTTCTGGCCATCATGTAACGACCCAGGGCTTGAGGTGCATTCCAAGTCCTAAACCATTGCGCCAGGAGCAAAAGACCAAGATTCCAAGTCGACGCTTGGAACTGCACTCGCTATATAAGGCATAAATCACTACACATCACGTCATCTATCGTTGACCAAACTTGTTCTTCAGTTGCCAGTTCCAAGGTTTAAAGTTCTGTGTCCAATGGTAGGGTGGAAATTTGTTGACCTTCTTGTGACATAGACGACTTGGATGAATTCAACCTTTGAAACCGACTTCTCATTCTCCAGTTTCTCCCAGCCACATACAAACTACTCCCAACGTTGACCTCTGGTTGTAAATCTAAATGGCATCCACAGACCATGAGCCCCACGCGCTTCTCAGTTTCTTACTGCAACAAAGTCGCACAATCCAGTCTCATCTTCTTTCCACTGAGGACCTCCATACTCTTGGAGTTCGTGTTGAACAAGTCCCTCTGTGCCCCCAGGATGAGGCAGCGGTTCAATTTGACCCTTGTTTTTTTTCGACCACATCCGGATAAACTGCTTCACAAATATCCTATACACCCCGAACTGGATGAGAATACTTCAAATATACCACACCTCAAATACATTCGCACCCTACAAGATTTCGTGGATGATGCGCTCACCGAGCATTCTCCCGAATTCGCCCCAGTGGTAGCCAGAGCGGAGTATGAGTTCTTCCAGCGTGACGCGCCATTTACAGATTGCCCAGATGGAGTATCACCGTATGCCTGGGATGAATTCGATCCAGCCTCACACTCATTATGGGTCACGTTTGATATGTTCAATCATCTGCATGTCCAGCGACAGGGGTCATTTGATGGCTTCAATTTGGAGTATATCAGGTTGCAAAGACAAATAGATTGGCCGTAAGCTACTCACCCATCCCGAAAATGCTTTCATCTCCGATAATAACAAGGTTGCCATATTGCTAGAGCTGCTGATTACCCTGATGGCTACTTTGATTGGGATTTCTCGGGAGATACGCACTGGACTGTGGACATGCGGGCTCAGTTCATCAATCAACCTCACAAAATAATAATGTGCGCCACGTCTCTTCACGTTACAGATGCGAGGCAAAGCATTACTATCGATGAGTTTTCCGCCATAGTGAGAACCCTGCTCTCCTGGTTATCCGAAGGCCCATTTGAATCGACCCAGATTTATCCTGTGAGTACAGTCTACTTGATCCGATATTTTTGTATCGTCACAGCAACCAATAACGGAAAAGATGTTGGTCATCGCCCATCATGGTGGAAGAACGTCAAGAATCATGCAAGTTTTGTATGATGGAAAAAGGTTGAGTATACAATGCTCGCCATTATGGAGCTTTTCCAACCCCGAGACAGCTCCTGCCGAGTTGTTTATAAGGCATCTCTTAAGTGAGCCAGTCGCTCATTGTTTGAGTTTACCTATGAGATAAGATGAAATACTTCTTGTGGAGGAATGAATAATGATATTCCTCCTGATATTTTGGACGGTTCCCAGGTTATTGCACGATTACCAAGGTTTAACATATCCCAGTAGTAGTAGGAGATATGACTACCTAGTGTAGCGGGGGAGCCTGGCTCTCCTAGTTTTTGCTGCCTGGATGCCTTATTATGCAAGTAGAGCCTGTTTCCAAGGTGATTTTATATGCGCAGCTCTCCTAGTATTAGAAATGAAGCACTTCATACCTCTCTTTTTCCCTATGTCTATAGGCTAAAGCTTCCTAAATAACCTCGCTTATTGCATTCCCGGCGGTGCATTTCCTTCCCAGATCTATCATCTGCAGGCTGAATCGACCCGTGTACCTAGAGTGCACCCATCATCCCCGTTTTAATAGATACTCTCTCTTCCTCTCGATCTCTCTCTCTCTTCTTTTCCCCCTCGTCTGTTTTCTACCAGACAGAATAGCATTACTACTCTGCGCTTTTGCTCCTATTCGTAGTGTTTCCGTCTGCTATCAGATATACATAGTTTACGCACAGTCCCAGCACTCCGGAAACCATAACTTCTTTTAATCATTAATACTAGTCGTATAGCAGCTTAGGGATCTTTTTGAACACCTATGTGAACAGTAATCCATACCTCTGGCCTATTATAAGATCGGAGCCAGCTCCGTATGCCTGTGTGTTGTCATGAGTTCACTCCTTGACTCTCCAAGGCTTCTCCCCCGAGTTTGACCAGCCTGGACCCGAGGTGCCCTTGATCGGTTTTATCTATGATATCTTAGATGGGATTGAGTATGTACGAAATTTTTTTTGTTCGATTGGTGGATTTTCCTGGCATTGCTTGCTCGGCTAAAAATTAGGAACGTGTTCGCCAGCCACCTGGCCTCAGCCGCTATGGGTCCTGGGTGGGTGGTGATATCGAAGTTCCAAGGTTCCTCACGGCTCCAACGTATGATAGCCTCCATTTTTCACGCTAAGCCCATGTCTCTCCATTACAGCTCCACTACCTGCCCCTCCGAGGTCCGGTCCCAATTCGAGCCACATTGTGTACAAAGTCCAGCTAAACTATGAATTACCCACGCCCATACATATGTACTGTACTTTAAATCCCATGTTCAAGTCCGCCAGTATCGGTCGCACCAGATCGACATTATCATATTGTGTTCCGCTGGTCGCCAAACACGTCTTTAACATTCAGCTGCTAGTGGCCAATTTGAACATCTATTTTGCTGCGAATAATGCTGGAACCAAGTGGGGCCGATCGCCATTAACGTACAAGATCTATGGCTTTTATTTGCAGCTGTACCGATGTGGTGTTTCATAGCGTCATCGCTGAAGAACGGAGCCACAACACCGTGGATCACCCCTCCCCCTCGGGTAGGTTTGGGTGAAAATCTCTATCATTGTTGTGGTTTCCGGTTAGGAGAAAGATTATATTGGTCTAAGAGCCCAAAACTCTGCGAAATTGCAACATACGCTGTACTCGTACATCTTTAATAGACCCCTCGTCTCACTTTTAGAAACTTTGTATCACACCTGGGCACCTGAAAGTCTAGATATCCTATCCATACTCTTTCTTAGCTGCATTCACCGTCATGCCTGCCAAAAATGAAAGTCAAGAGTACATGAAACTCTTTGCGGGGAAAAAGGAAGGACATTATCTTTACAAACCCCTGAGATACGAGGAATTGCACCCTGGATCGATCGGCTTTTTCGATGAAGACAATATCTGGAATGAAATCACAGATATATCTGACCCTAAGAAGCTGCAAGAGAAGGGATTCACTCCTCTCAGTCGCTCTCTCTCGGATCTATTTTCGGATGAATGCAAATGGAACACCAGGTCCGCAGAGAGCGAATCCGAAAATAGTTACCGCGGAAAGGCGGGTGTTTCCGGCGCCGCGGGAGGTGCTCCAGTTGAAGGGTCTGGCGAATTGAAGTACAAGACAAGCTCGAAAGGAAAGGCGGCGCTCATCGCCAACGGTTTGGTCAAAATCGAGAAGTATGTGCATCCCTTCGGACCTCCGATTCAGAAGTGGATCCAGCAGAACGCAGACAGGCTCCTCGATGAATGTGGAAATAAAGCCAGAGAGCACGGACTTGTTGCAGTCCAGTCTGTCTGGATGACCGACTCATGTGCTATCACCATGTCCAGTGGCAGCGGTCGCGACATTGACGCAGCGCTTGACGTGGGTGCGACTGGGTTCGGCAAGATCGGTGGTGGCGCGGCCTTCATTGAAAAGCTCTCAAGTGAAGGATGGACAACATATGATTCGAAATCAGTAAGTCAAAGCTTCTTCCAACATGCGTTGTGGCGCTAATTATTGTGTTCTGTTTAGGGCTCCAAGGGTCGTATTGTTTCGTTCAACGGCATCAAATTCAGGCCGCGAAGAAAGACCAAGTGGTTCTTTTCTGACGTAAGTGCCCCCCAGTCACACCAAATCAGCCTGCTAACAGCATGCAGCCGTTCAGAGAAGTGTCGATTACCGAGACGATCACGTTCGGGCCTCGCTCGACGATCATGCGACCTGTCGTGGATGGCGAAGGAAAAATCATCGAATTTGAGCTCGTCAAACGTGTCGTTAACAGCGAAGACCAGTACGAGTTCCAAAAGGTTCAGAAACAGGAAGAGCCGGATAACCGTGAGACCGCCGAAGGGGAGGGCTTCCCCGTGGAAGTTAATGAAGTCGAGTGTGAGGGTATGTCAGAAGAGGACATTGAAGCAGAGAATCAGTATCAAGCAGAAGAAAAGCGAAAGCGGGAGCAGCAGATGCTGAAGGAGTGGGAACAATTCCTGGAAGAGACCGAGGCTATGAATCAAAAGCTGCGCGAGGGACGAGAGCTATGAGCTCGTCACGTTGTCGGTGCACCAAGTCTTCCATTGTTCAAAAAATAGTCGAAGCAATGCAAACTTCAAATACGATCAAGTTCTCTGCATGCTTACGAGAGTTCCAGAGCCCATTTTCAATAATGACAATTTTTCTTTTCCACGTTCCGCCTGTGTCTCATTTTCCACTACGAAGCTTCTCGTGTTGACATCCTCGTCTGGTTTCTCATGACCATAATAGTAGAAAAAGAGATGGTTAAAGAGAAGGATAATACAAAAGAATATGAAAAGAAAAGAGAAACTACCCTCTGAACGCCGCCCCAGGAGGGCGGCCCAAGCTATACATCAACCTAACAGAGAAAAGAAAACCGACTAATGCCCCAAGGCCGTCCCGGAGGGACGGCTCTAGCTCGCTTGTATCGGGTCGGGTATCTTATCCAAAGTTTGCCCTAAACTATGTAGCGAACCTTGGGATTAAGTGATAATTTGATTGGCCATACGGTCCATGCCGCAAACCCCCGCCCTTATTTTATTCGTACCTGTGAACGGAGTAAAGACTCACCGATAACAACTTCGAACTGCTATGGCGTCATTGTAACGAGATCCCACCCACACGAACTATGTTTTGGGTTAGTTCTATCTGCTCCCCGCGAACTACCACTTGAGCTTCTCCCCAGCCCCCACCTTTCTATCCAATGCCTTGAAGTTCCGCGCCGATCTCTATTGAAATGGTTTGGTTTTGGCTCTCTAAACGATCGGATTCAGCCAGCCACCCGTTCATTCCGGTGAAATGTCGTCATGCCTTTCGGCACTTGCAACACGCAACCAAGTTTAAATACGTCCATATCACCCATGGTAAACAACTCTGGTTGGAGATACCTATCTATCTTTGAAAGGGCAACATCTCGTTCAAGTTCGACACTGATATTCAAACGGTCAACACTGCCTACCATTATCAAGCGCCTTATCAGACAACAAATCCGAGAAAGCTACATCATTCCAAGGTACTAGGAAAGAGCCAAAAATATGTACGAAAGTTCAAGTTTATGGGCACGCGTCCATGGACACGAGCATGGAGAACGGAGGGAGCGGATGGAAGCACGTAATCGAGCTCATGATGAGGAGACGACTCGCTACTTCAATTCGCCGGAAGGCCAGCAGGCGCAGTCTAGAGCAGAGCGTGAAGGCAGAAACAAAATGGAAGCCAAAAAAGAATGGGTGGCAGCTCGCCAAGCTGAACGCAGAGAATGGCGTGTATGTTCATTGACACCACTGGATCCTCGGCTCTTTGAGCAATCTGAAAACTTGCTAATTAGGGGGATGGGTAGCTTGAATGTCCCGAAGAATACTCGCAAATGAAAGCTGAGATCAAAGCAGAAATAGCTCGTGAACTTCAACATTCCCCTCGTGGCGGTATGATGGGGGAATATGGAGGCAGATACAGTCGCGAAGAGGCAGAGGCACATGCAGAAACGCAGGTAGAGCGTTCACACGATTCTGAAACATTTGCTGTTCCCTGGAATGACCGTTCTCTAATGTTGTGGCGAGTTCCGGAGCGTGAAGAAACTTTGATCAAAGCGTGGCTGGAAAGAAAATCGGAGGTATCGACGACCCTATATCTATATAATGGTCAAGCAGTGAAGAAGCTAACAAATGGAATGAAAAGGACACAGAAGATGACACAGAAGATGACACAGAAGATTATTAAGCAGTCAAAAACACCAATATGTCTCGAAAGAGCCAAAGATAAATAGCATGGGCTCTCGCCCTCGAACTTGGCTATCATAGGCTCATGTTCCTCAACAAGATGATTCTTTGGCGAGGTTATTTTTCTATCATTCGGGCTGTTTACTGAGGTCACAACGCCGATGCTGATCTTGCGTCAAGGTAAATATACTGGAAGTTACGTGGATATCACTTTGCCTTGACTATGTTTCCCCTTCTCTGATATGTTTCCCTATATTATAGTCCTGACAATACAAATGCTGCGCTGCTTCCAAGGTTATAATGTATCAAAAACTATAATAGGCACTGAGTGTGAGTAAACGGGAGGTTGTGTGTTGTTAGAATTATTTGCCACGTACGGGAACGCACACGGACAAAGAGCGCTAAGCCTAAATAAACAAAGCTCAATTTAACAGAAAATTTTTTCATCCAACATCCGATATGGTGTAGTGGCTAACATCGTCGTCTCTCACACGACAGCCGGGGGTTCGATTCCCCCTATCGGAGTTCTCTTTTTGCCCTCTCAAGATTGTCCACAGGTTTTTTTTGGATATTTTAAACAAATAACGGATCATCCAACACGTCAATCCAACGTGACATCACGCGGTGTTGTACCCCGAACAATTGACGGTAATCAGGTACGGGGGAATCTCATCCTCTAGCTTACTTCGGTACGGACCTAGCACACTAGCAAGGAGCTACTCTTTTGAGACAGCCTTTCACTTATAAATAGTGAAAGATCATAATAGAACTATAATGAGAAGTAACCACACATAAAGAATATGAGAAATCAAAACTAAAAACAAACCTGGAACGTCTAAGGTTTGACGATCATAACCTTAGAAGCAGTGTAATTTTTTGGTGCCGCAGATATCTGAGTTCCCGAGGACCGATTCAAGGCCAGTAGCATCGGGACAAGACTATCCATGGATGTTGATCGTTGACCTCGCCCTCGCCCTCGCCCCTCCATCTCCCTCTCTTCTTCTTCCTTCCAATGTCCTCTAATTAACTGAGAATCCCCACGGCAGAGGCCTCCCAACGTTGAAGCTTGGAACTTCATCAAATTCTCATCGGCTTACAACAATTACGGTCTTGGGGCAAATTCTGATAACTAATATTACACTAACAACAGAAAACCAGAATTCAAGTCCCACCTACGAACAGTGCTCTGTATCAAAGCGAATAGCTAAGTAGCTTGTCACTGTGAAGGTTTGCCTCACCAATGATACTTAGTAAAGTAATACCCTGAGATGACTCGGCCCAAGTTTTGACCACTGGAAGGTGTGCAGGTTTGAGTTATATCAACTAGGTGTATACCTACATAAGTATCCAAGTATGAATATCGTTCCAAGGTTCCAAGGTTGTGCTGTATTCGCCCCGGTGATTACTTGTGAGTAGTATTTAATGAAGAATATCAAAAATACTAAAGGAGAGTAGCAAATTTCGATGGCATAAAAGACAGGAATAAAGACGGGGAAAAAGACAGGTCAGCCACCCTGCCTATTTTGCATCTTCGAGGTTGTTCCTTCCTCTTCCTTTTCCCCGTTGCTCTTTGAGGTTCGATGCTCTTTTTACGCTCCTGCGGTTCCCATTCCTCCTTGATATCCGCAATAATGGGTAAGTCCTCTCACAGTCTTCACATCTGGGTCTCGTTTCCTGAATATTAGCCTAGAAATCGGGTCCCAAACCAACATTCCACCTCTCTTTCGCCGGCCCTTTGGGGGAGACTGGCCTTCAAGAATTTGCAATTTCCGTTTTTTCCCAGTACTAGGTACTTGTAGAAATGCTAATGGTAATTCACTCGCTCAGTACCCGTAGACAACCTTAGTCTGATATCGGTAACCGAGTCTACTACTGGTCAACTAACTTGGTTCTCAAAATCTTGATATCGTGTTTTCAATTTTCAAATACATATGGCTCTCTGCATTTGCAAAAGAAGGAACTGGGAAACCTGACATAACCAGGGAAAACCAATACCAAGAGCAAGCGGCAGGTATTTAGGTACATTGTAAGGTTGGATAACACGTAACTCATTGTGTCGTCTGGGTCTGACGTGGTCGAGATTTCTTCCCCGTATCTCGAGCAGAATGGGAATTCAAGTCTCAGAATGGATAAGAGACAGCTCAGCGGTCCCGTAGTTATCCGAGCCCTCTTTCTTCATGGTCAGAGTAATCTTATCCCCTGAGATACTTCCCGTGAACCTGGATCATTCAAGAAGTAAGCAAAGCGAAACCCTTGACGATGATGTACGCGGAGAGCTGACAAACTCACCAGTAGTATTTATCTTCACCAACGTATAGCTCAATCTGAGCATCATCCAACTTGGTAATAGTGCCAATAATAGAGAGATTGGCTTTGAGGTCGCCCTTTGAGGTCTCGGTCCATTGACCGGTTACGACGGCAGTTTTTCCCTTTCGGAAACCACCGCTCGTCGAAAGGGTGATGACCTCATTCTTTGTGGCGTAGCCTGTGTTGGTAATTTGCCTTGGTAAACCCTCATTTTGGAAGCGGTGGAGTTGAGAAGGGTAACAAATTCGAGAGTATTGAAATCGAATGTCTTCGAGTGTGGATTGTTTGATAAGAAGTGTTGAGGGAAACTGGAATTTGAAAGTGGGAACTTGGAAGACATTTATAGGCCATTGATGAAGCCCAATTTCGATCTAGTCTTCCTGCTGTCGGTCCTAAACCCCACCTTTCCTCTGTTCCAGGGTTTTGGGGTTACACGAGCTGTACCACTGCCCAAAATTGGCGATGCGAGTCGTAAGCAATGGGTCATTCTGCGTTCGCATCGCAGTCCATCCCAAATCATTGGAGCCAGAAGACCGACGATGAATCATTGGCGTGCATTAATAAAACGCAATATAACGGAATCATATGCAAACACGGGGTAGTTGTGAAGCTATTGAAAATGGCACACGGCATGAAACCTATGATCTTAAAGTCAGCTTTACGTAAAGCTGTATTGCAAAATTAGTATCGAAGATTGAACTCTGTTAAGTGTACAAGATACACCCGTAGTATGTATGGAGCATGCTAGCCCAGATATTGGATCTTATTCAGCCATTTTTCATGCCATTTTGAGGATGGGCAGTCGTCGGGGAAGATCTATATGCCGATGCGAGTACAATAAGATGAGTATCAAATCTCTCACCGCATCTTCGAGGAAATGATCCCAATGTGCATGATAGAGTGTCATTCACTGTGAAAATAATGCAGCCAGGGAAAGACAATTGGATACGCGCCGATGGTCACTTTTGTGACCAACAATTCCCCACGGAGACTATGATGTGATGTGTGATGGTTTAGGGATCAGACGGCGCGACCCGCAGGTTGCATGAGGTACTCACGACACGCATTAATCTGATCTGCAACAACCTTCACCTTATTAGGAGGAGAGTGGCAAAGGTGACAGATCACAAACGAAACAAGTTTCATCTCAGCTCTCCACCATTTTTCAGTAATGCAAGTTTGTGCTGGCAGGATACCCCGTATCCCCTGACTACATGGGATTTGGGACTTTGCACGAGCTCCATATCGTCTAGCTCGGATTTGGAGCGCACTTTCATTCTCTTGTTCAAACTTCATTCAGCCGTAGAGCCTCGGGCGATCTCGGAAAAGAGTATCCCCGCGAAATGTGTGCCTCGTTTATCAGGCTCCCAGCGATTGGTGAGGATCCTAGACCTCTCTCCAGGGCTCCTCGTCTCTTCGTTCTCCTCGTCTCGCGGTACGCGGAATACCGTATATCTCTGCTCTCTCCTCAACGAGAAGACGTTCGAAATGGCAGAAATCCCTACAGCTGGGAACTATCCGTGGTTATTTTCTCTTCTCATTGGCTTCTGGAAATGCGAAAAGTCTATATTGGGTCCTAGGAACAGCCCTGGAAATCTTGCATGACGGTCTATATGATGCAACGCGAAAGACCAGTAGGTCAACAAATGGTATCTAAATCTAATCGAAAATGGAAGCCTTCATGGAGTTAGGCTGGATGTACTCCGAGGCATTGCGGAAGCTGGTGAAACCCCAACGAATCTGTCCAGCCATGGCGATCTCGACATCCAAGTCCTTCGCGAATTGCCAAGCAAGACCAGTGTCACGCTGGAAAGCACGACCAACAAGAATGACATCAAGATCATCCTCGTTGAGAATCTTATCCGCCAGATTACCGTTGTTGATCATTCCAACGGCAGCGACCAGCATCTTATCACCAACAGCCTTCTTGACTGCAGCAGCGAAAGGAACCTGGAAGGCGGCACCGGAAGTAATCTTCTGAGCGGCGTGCACACCACCAGTACTGATATCGATCAGATCGACACAGCCCTGTGCGGCAAGAGCCTCGGCAAACTTGATGGTATCCTCAAGCTTCCAGCCCTTCTCACTCTCCACCCAGTCGGTAGCAGACACACGGAGGAAGACGGGCACATTATCACCAACGGCCTCACGAGTCAGCTGAGCGATCTCGAGAGAAAGACGGATACGGTTCTCGAAGCTGCCACCGTAGTTGTCGGTGCGCTGGTTGGACGAGGGGCTGAGGAATGAGGACAGAAGGTAACCGTGGGCATTGTGAATCTCAATGAAATCACAACCGGCAGCGATAGCACGCTTAACAGCAGCAACCCAGGCGGCCTTGACCTCGGCGATATCATCCTGGGTCATAGCAATGGGCATGGGGTCACCTTCAGCGAAGGGAATGGCACTGGGAGCCTTAACGTTATCGGTCCAGCCACCAACGTTGTTGTTGGCGACAACACCACCGAGCCAAGGAGCAACGGTGGAAGCCTTGCGGCCGGCGTGAGCGAGCTGAATACCGATCTTCTGTCCCTGGCTGTGGGCGAACTCAACGACCTGCTTCAAGGGCGCGATCTGAGAGTCCTTCCAGAGACCGACACAGCCGGGGGTGATGCGACCCTCGGGAACAACACCGGTTGCTTCAATGATCATGTTTCCAGGGCCACGTTGGGCGATCGCACCGTAGTGCGCAAGGTGCCAGGCGGTCATGTGTCCATCTTCAGCACTGTATTGGCACATGGGTGCCAACTATGATTCTGTCAGTTATGCATCTTGTATATTCTCTTGGTAACACATACTCCCAATCGGTTTTGGAATGTCACTCCGCGGACGGTGACAGGCTTGAAGAGCTTGGGAATGGGTTTTCCGCTTGTTTGGGGCTCGCGGGCAGTGCCTGCCGGGGGACTTTGGGCAGGGGTGAAGTATGAGATGCCCTCAGCGGGCTTAACGGAGACGTCGGGCCAAGTCATTTTTAAGATATCAAAGTCAATATTATGATGAGTACTTGAGATAGACTTGTGGCAGGGGGGAGAGGCTGGATTTTATGGGTTGATCTACAGTGGAGAAGTGAAGACTTTGATTTATCATCTGGAGACTTTTGCAATTGCTATTCGGTTCTATAGCAACGGCGTGAGGTAAAAACGCCCCCCGGAATTTAACCTCCGCCCAGGAACCGCACGCGCGTATTGCTAAAATTTCTCCAGGGGAGGCAATTTGTCAGGTCAACCGGCATAAAAGTGAAAAGAAAAGTCGCCGAATGATATCCACCCGGTTGAACAGGATCCCGGTTTAACCACCCTATCAGCATCCAACCCCTGGACCCACAATAAAGAGCAAAAATAAGTGTAACATGAAACGTTAATATAGACACGAAAGTAAGTGTTGCGTGTGTTGTTCGCTGCCGGTTTTTTCTTCAAGATATACTCAAAAGGCAACTGAACAACATAGGCCGCAGGTTCAGACTACCCTGCCGAACAGGCCTCTAAATGAATGACTGCAGCTTGGTACGCTGTTTGGAAATCCAACTGACGATCGAGGTTTCTGAAACGCCAGAGAAGTCGCTTCGCTCCGTATCGGTCGACGTCGACGCATTGATTCCACAAATTTGGGGAAAGTGTTTGTCAAGACAAGATATTTGATATGATCCTGGATATGGTTGAACACATCCATATCAAACCCGTCGGGTATCTCACCGTCGTAGACGCCTCGATCGGCGATTGCTTCGTGTAGAGGTGTTGAACTCACGTCACCTTCAAAGGGTGCCGTATGGTTCACTTTTTTCTCTCCAAGTAACATTCGGGTGGGTCTCTCAAAGATGGTTTCGAGATGCTTGAGATCCTTCGAAGACAAGTTCAAAGGGAATTCGGCATCTTGTGTACTGATGAAGTCCGCATAGATCCACAATGCTTGGTTGAAGGTATCCGATCTTTGCTTGGCATCAGGTACTTCAGACCAGCGTGACTTCCAGACCGCGAGCTCACTCAAGAAAGCGATGTTTTCTCCTGAGAAATCGCTCAATGCAGCGAATTCTTGAAGTTGGATCGGGTTCTTGCTCAGGACATGCTCGAGAGCATCCATCGTATACAAACGATCGCTTTCGCTATCGTCAAAAGATACCACCGATTGATTCTTTTCGGCGAGTGTAGACGAGGATTCATTGCTCCATTTGGAGGAAGGTGTTTTCTCCATCACGGTCGAGATCGAATTCGAGCCATACTTGGCAATTGAGTTCTTCGTTCTCTTCCTTAACGACCATAGCTTGATGACTTCAAAGATGGGAACAAAGACAGTAAAGATCTCCCACATCATAATAGAGACATGAATCCTTTTTTCTCGTTAAAATCTGAAACTGATTGACTGTAGTTGATACATACCATTGGCTAGGTGTAAAGTAAACGTTGACTTTGGCGAAGCTGGGAACGTAGGATGCGACCAAGAACATCGGAGTCGCATGAAGACTGGTCAGAGTTAGGTTTTAGTCCAATAAATTTCGACAACCAGCAGAAAACATACCCGGAAAGGCAACAGGCGATGGTCTGGGTGCGCCATCCCATGGTATCACGGACCCCCCAAGCTTTCCAGATAAGGATCGGAGCGGCCTACAGCACAGAAGACTTGTAAGCATAGGTATGCGATGGCGATTAATAAAAGTACTTACAACCCATGTCCAAATGACCTGCCATAGCATTGAAGGCCACCATTCCCATCCTCGGCCCAGATAAACGATTTGCTCTGGGAGTGTGGCGCCCTGGATTTCCGTTCCTGGAATGCCATATGTGGGGTGGTACTTTGCGCAAGCAAACCATATTCCGATTGTGATGATGAACTAATTTTGATTGTATTAGAGTCTGGACTCAGAACCCATAGCCACCGATAGCATACCTGCAATATCATGCCGATGGCAATGAAACACAAGGTCCTCTTCATGTAATCCATGCTCCTGAGGCGGCACAACCATGAGGTCTCAGCGCCGTTGCACTTTCTTTCGATTCGGAGGTCGGGATTGGCGAATTGTTGTTTCTGCATTCGGGCGACGTGAAGGAAGCGGAGGTTGGAAGCTTGGAACAGGGCAATACCCAGCGGGAAGTAGACGCCCATGCCAAAGTACTGAACATCGTAGGCCAGGACTGTGGGCATAGTTGCGCCAATTGGATAGGTAATCTGGCCGAGAATCCAGTACACGTGGAGGAGTGCGATAGCCGAGAATGACAATGGTAGACCGCGAACCCTAAGGATAGGAACTCGGTGATTGATTGCGCAGAAGCCCATACCCGCAACCAAAAGGGTGGTCCAGGTGATGCAAAATGCGATGTAAAAGACACCCACGCGATCCCAGTTCGGGGGCAATGGTGGCATGTTGTAAACCGTGAGGCCGGCCATGCTCGAGGCCATGTTGGAGAGATGTGATTGAAAAGACTGTATGAAAAGAATGACAATGTTGGCGGGGGATCAAAGAAAATAATGACTCTTTCTGAGAGATTTGTCCAATTCCCTACGCGGGGTATACAGGCAGATGTTGCATTTAAGAATTTGCCTCGCCATCACTGCCATGCAAATTGCTTCTCCCCGATCGATCGACTTTTCGATCGGTGCACGAGCGCCAAGATGATCGCCGCGCGGGCAACTTTCCGAGAATGAGCGAACAAGGTGAGGATCAACACGACCCGTGCGAGATTGCTGGAGTGTCTCAGTCCCCAGCTTGCCCTTCTTGGCCATTAGAGCGTAGAATAAGGTTGCGCACACAGATCAGTATACATGCTATCACCCTGATCACGAAGCATCAATGAAAAAGAAAAGAAATGTGTACATGCCCGCGATGTGTCGAGAGTGGAAGGTATAGTCCCGAGAAACAGGATAAAGTCTCCTTCAAAAGTGGGTACCAAGCTCATGGGAAATGCCAACTAGCGATCGAGGGCCACGCTACCCATTGTTTTCCAATAAAAGCCCCCCGCCAACCCTGAAGTGGAGATCAAACGCACAAATATCGTAGAAATCAAATCAACGGGACCCATGAGAATCCTTTTAGATCCCTCTCGCACAGATCATCTACAGAACTGAAGGCAAAACGAGTCTATTTCAATAGTCCATGGGTCTTGAATGCATGAAATCCTCCTATCGCTTCCACCTAGGATAAGCGAAAACGAGGTCTATTCCAAATTAAGAATTATGTGTGGCCTGGCTTCACCAAATTTGTTACGTAGCATTTAGATGACTATCTTCCACGGCCCTGGAAACTTTGCCAATTTATTGGTCTGCTATCTCAGTAACCAAAGTCAAGCCTGTAGATCATTTCAAATTTAGACCGTCGGCCAAGGCACAACGCAGGCGAGGCTTTGAATTCAATTGTGAAGCAATATCCCCTTGCCTGTACAGATACCCGTAGCCCACCCACCTAAATCACCTGCAAACTTTGTAAAGTCCAACCTCAAACTTCAGAATGCTCTGTTTCATGCGTTCCTTAAACCTAATGTTGAGGAGTCATGGTTGACCTCGGGAGATTTCAAGGCTGAGATGCTCCCGATGTCTCTAGGGCTGCCTTTGAAAAGCATGACAACCTTGGAAATTCCCCGTGCAGATCTGCGATATGGTCATGAATCTCAATTAAATAAAAGTCTCGCTATCTTGGATATATATATAAAAAAGCAAATTGGATCAAAACAATCCTGGAACCTTGGAAACCAAATCGGAAAATGCTGGAACCCCTTAATTGATAATCTTGCCCTGTGCTGGCTGCGCAGACTGTGTTTTGGGGGGCTCGATGTGCGCATCTGTCCCCGTCCGCATAAATGCCGAGCCAACCAAGTTGAGTGGATTGTTGATGCGCATATACATGCAATAGCACAAAGTTAGGCCGACAACGACAATCTCATCCATAGCCGCAGTATCGTGGGCCTTTGGTCCGAGGAGCTCAATTTTGGCGAATCTCTTGACAGCCCAGACATTGGCGGAGAATTTCGCGACAGGGTTTTGGTTCTCGTCGCAGCAGATAAAGTCCCAGGTCTTGAAGCCGCTGTTGCTTGTCCAGGACATCTTAGCTGGGCTCCCTGTCTCGGAGAACACGTGAGAGTAATGAGTGTACATGGTGCGCAGGCGACTCTTGGCACGGAGAGTGCCCTTAGAGCCATGGAGCTCGAAGTCAGGGCTGATAGAGATGGCGTGGATAGTGCCGGTTCCGACTTGTCGATCTTGTTCAATGGATTTGAATTTCAGGTTGGGAGCTAGCATGTCGCAGTTGACATCGTAGACGAGCTTTGGGTTGGGGTTGTTGGGCTCAAAGTCTGTGACGTAGATATGCATCTTGGACCACATGAAGTTCACTGACAGGCTGCGAGACTGAACAGCAGCCATGTGGTTGGGAACTTCTTCAGAGGATGCGTCCATTGTGGGTAGAAGAGGGAATATAGTGGATGTAGTTGATGTAGTTGATGTAGAGTCCAACGGATTGTAGTTGTGATGTGAGTTTTCAACTGTCGAGGACTGAGCCGGATTATATACTTCCTGTCAAAGGAGGCTATGGCTGAGCCAAAATCTAGCTTAAAATGGTTGTACGGACCGCCCCCATAGCCGCAGAACGAGTCGCGCCATTCCGTCTGCCAAGGACAAGCTGATTGGCTCAGCGCGACATTGCGCCAGATGCGGTTAGCTTGGCGGGCGATCTTTGTCAGCTTGGACCTCAAACACGAGGTGTCCACCGCTCCTGATTGGGGCTGTGGTTGATCTTAACCCGCCCAGAGTCGAAACAATCAAATCAATCGCATCCAGTTTATGGCGCAGGGCTGAGTTGTCACGGCATACAATTTTTTTGGCCCCATGACGTCAATTTCAAAAAAAGCCCGAGGCGAGAACGATAAGCTTCCTAGCTCCCAGATCATTGGTCTGTGATCGGATCTATACAACCCTCATTTAAATTCAACAGATCGTCACTGCGCCATACCGGCCAAGCTGTGCGCCAGGCAAAACTTCGCTTGGACCGGCACAGCTTTTTACCAAGGAGATTCAAATCGCTCGTCATTCACATTTGGTGCAACGATCGATCAACACTTCTTTTCGTCTCGAGAAGAACTGATGACTCGAAGCAATCGCCATAAAATCTGCCACAGGAGCAAAATTATACACGATGCCATCATCAAACGGCGTCAATTATCTTGACCTCCGTCATAATCTTGTGTAATCTGGTCTCTCCGGCCACGGTGACAGAAACTTGCCATTCGAAAGTGTTCTTGTGGCTGATGCGGTATGTGGTGAAATCGGGGAAGATCTTGGCGCGCGGCGTCAAAGTTGTGGTGCCAGAGGACAATCCTCTCGGCGAGAATGTAAGTTGAAACGTGTTTCCAAGGTGAATCGGCTCGTTTATTTTCCCTGTGGATATCATCAAGGGCGAGTCCACATTATGGGAGAGCCTCTGCAGCCCTGTGTCTAACACCATCGTCTCTGAATGTTCGACAGGCTTGTCATGTCCCCATTCTATTTCATGTTTTGGTGCGCTGTATTTCGCATGTTGATGAATGAGCAAGTTGATCCAATTAATTCTGAACTCTTGAGGTACGTCCTGGATTGTTTCGGCTGTTTGTTCCCGACAAGGAACTATCTGTAATGAGACCGGGAGGGCCTGTGGGTCGTCAAACTGGATCACACGGGGCATTGTGATCTCCGCGTCGTAGAAGAGTTTCGGTACGCTGGAAGTATGGAAGAACTTCTTGAAGCCTTGTTTGAGGGAGAGACTGGCATTTTCCATCCCGGGGAGCAAACGCTGACTCCGAATTGATTTGCGTGATATCCAAGCTCTCACGGAATATCTATCTGGACACTCGGGCACCGGATGGCGGATGTTGATGGGCCATATTGCCTTATGCTCGCGGTCACGACCAAATCTGTATTGCAAGACTGCGGTGAGTGAATATTCCACTTTGCACTGACTTCCGTCCGGGTCTGGGTTGAAATAGAAAGATCCAGGCAGGAATGGCAGGGGGTGCTGTTGGTTATTCCGAAGCCGCGCGGCAGGTTCCGTTGGGATGTTCACCTGGAACGGCCAATTAAGCGTCTCGTCACTGCCCTCTGGCAGATGCAAAGGCCCTTGGTACACCACCTCCGGTACCAAGTCCAAGAGCTGAAATTCGGCGCGATATGTTGTTTTGCTATCGCTGGTACCGGGTGGTCCAGAAGAAGTTTCGTACCGGCAGACTTTGGTTTTCACCCGACCGGTCAGCGTCACGGTGAGTCTGGCTTCGGAGGCGACAATTGGGCTGTGACGCACCACATTGCCAATGATGGTGTCGCCAAGGGCATAAGACCATCCTCGCGGTGCAGCAATGTCAAATTTGAGTTTTGGACTCCCCTCTACTGCATTGAAGTGCATGGTGGGTTGAGTGTGATTCGTCTTTTCGGGATTTTTTCCTCCTTCAGTGGATTATTTCGACGCTAAGCGGGTAGGCAAATCCCCAATGGGGCCAAAAATAGAACCAACACCTTTGAGGTCCAGCTTCGCTGGTATTATGGACAAGCCTGGGAGCCACGCGTTAGCGTGGCCAGACTGGGTTACAGTTGCTTATAAAAGAGCTCCTAACGACTAATTCTTTTTGCAGTCTTTTTTGCAGTCTTTTTTGCAGTCTTTCTAAATATCTTTTACCTAGACATTATACCAGATTAAACTCCAGAGCTTTCTGTCAGGTAGTATGAAAAGAGCATGAGAAATCATTATTCTAGTGACCGTAAGTATCTGTTTCAGTATTAGCTTAGATCTATTATTTCAACATTATATAAACATACAATGAATGTAATCAGGAC
This sequence comes from Penicillium sp. MA 6036, assembly GCA_003138045.1. Classification (NCBI taxonomy): domain Eukaryota; kingdom Fungi; phylum Ascomycota; class Eurotiomycetes; order Eurotiales; family Aspergillaceae; genus Penicillium; species Penicillium sp. MA 6036. The sequence goes on from QAGG01000183.1 coordinate 34,965, forward strand.
GTCAGATGGTAAAGGTTGGGTGGTTCGAACTTGAAAGTCTTGGCTAAGTGCACAATCACCAAATAGAGAAAACGGATTCTGCTGGAATTGACTAATGCGCTGAATGTAGTGCACCTAAATCACACACACTGCTCTCCGCCGAGCTGTCTTGCCTTCTCTCGAATGTCCAACACATCTACTACTCCTCTTGATTTATCATCATTCACTGCTTGTTGCATCTCATCAAGTTTGACTATATCCTCGAGAAGTTGCAGCGCCACCGAGATGCCGGTATTCTGACCAATTTCTCGCATACGACGAATAACCCACTGGCGGGTACGACTTTGAACCACCGTGGATTGTCCGACCGTGTAGAGGCACCAGGTGAGAAGGTAGCTTCCGGATACACTGGCTGGAGAGCAGTGGCCGACGGGGGCATATGACTGGGGACTCGATGGGATATACCCCAAAGCCTGAGGAACAGTGGCCAGCATGTCATTTTCCAGCTTGGATTGAATTTGTAACGTTTGTTGTAGCCGTAACGTTGCATGCGTCCGCAAGACCGGTGTGAGATTCATGGTCAAGCTCTTAGTTAGGAGAAAGTATATGATGTTGCATACTATCATGTGAAGCATTCTGGCGTTGTTCCAAATCCTAATTGCCCAGCTGGATTGGTAAAGATCATATCGACCATTGTAGATGATCTCTGGGTCGCTATCAGGTTGTCGGATGATAGAGTAAGGCTCTTCTATGGCAAGGACACCCAGCAGACATTCAAAGTCTTGCTGAAGAGCCGTGGCCTCTTCAAGTAGACCAGTCCAGGCGATTTGAGTATTGTTTTGTCGGACCTTCCAAAGCAGGTCGACATGTCGGGATGCCAGTACCCCTAGAAGCCAGAAGGCACCGGAGGCAGCCGTATGCGTCACAGCTTCATCCTGCAGCTCACGCAAATCTGCTGGGAACGGCTTATGATTATGGATACAGGCAACCACCGTGTCAGCGCGCACTTGATTGAACATCAGAATGGCAGCGTCGCTGGTAAATTGGCGCTTACCCCGAGCAACGACAAGCGCCGCGGCTCCTTGGACATGGCGAGCCCACGATGGAAAGTTTGAAACGTTCTCAAACACCCCCAGAGAGATTACCGACATCAGGATATCATCCTTGAGAGACTCAACAGGGGATGCCAATGCAGTATTAACCTGTTGAATAGCCTCGGAATACTTAGCACGTGCGTGGTTGACCAGTTCAGGCTGCTTAGCCGAATTTGCTAGCGCCACGAGACCAACCGCAGCCATACTGGCTACTAATGTCGGGTGCCTCTCATTGGAGCGGTAAATTGTTGCGACATAATTCAAATGGCCGCGGTCAGAGGAATGTCCGCCTGCGACAAAGTTGTTGACAAAATAACTGACGCCTATGTCATCAATACTGGGTATTGGGCTGTAAACCGGTGGGGGTGTGGAGATAGCCTTGGCTGACGCCTCTTTCTCCTTGACTCGCGTTATTGTCTGACTGGTCTGGTCACGGAAGTGCAGGTCCCATTCGTCGCGGTACCCAGCACATGCATCGCGCGTGCGAATGCACTGTCCGCATTGAGGTACCTGCTTATCGCACTGCGGAGATACATAAATTAACAAGAATGCCACAATTTATGTCTCAGGCCGGACAGCACCTACTCGACGCTTGACAGCCCGACAGTTGGCGCAACTTTTGGAAACCCTCGGGCGTGCTTGACTGCAGGGTGACATTATAGCTAGAGAGGTAGATTCTCAGAGAGCGATAAAGTAAATGATTATGCGGTGTGACCCAATAACCGTAGGGCTGATGAGCCAAGATGATGAAAGGTTAAAGGAAACAAGCTTGGTTCCAAGGCTGTTGCGCGGGGACACTGGTCTTGGCGGGTCTTGTCGGAGGCTGTGCTTTTTGGCCCCCAAGGGCTGCAGGCTGCACGCTATGCCGTGGCATCTCGCTGTTGGATAATGCGCCTAGTGGCATCATCCCGTGTTTGGCAAGGGAAAGGATCATCGTTATCATAGGCCGCTGGGATCTGTCATCGGCAATTCCGATCACCGCTTGGCTGAGGCTGAAGGAACGAAGGGCGGCACGTGATTGGACGAAGCTCAGACCCCAACCGGGGGCCACGCTAGTCCGAAAATGGTAGTCCAGATGCTCAGCCAATCAGGTGTCGCGAGCTGGTGCAGAAAGTGCTGATCTTCGCTTTTGATCAGATCGGACTTTCAAGCTTTGAGAATTTTTAGAACTGTTTATTCCTATTTGGGTACATGAGTTGTTCTACCAATATACGCACAGTATGCCTCGCCCTTTGACAGAGCTTTACTATCCCAAATGGAGAAGAACTGGAAGATATAAAGGCTGCCATCTCCCAAGACAGATTCCTTGACTGTCAAGGTTCAAAAACAAGCTCCAAAATAAGCTCATTTCTTACTTCCCGGCGTTTACAATTCTCTCTGTCGGCTGTCATCAATTACGTATCCATCCAATCATCACCGACAATGGGATCTGTCAGCTACAGAGATGGCATAGCTATCCTTCAACTTATTGTCTTTCCATTTATATTTGCCGCAGCCATATTTATCTGGAGGAAAAGTGGCTGGAGGATCGGGAGCAGGATTTGGCGATACCCTGCTACTCTATCTCTCATCCGCATTGCTGGCAGCATCTGCACGTTGTTGACAATCACCAATAAATCCCGCGATGTCCTCATTGGCGCATACGTGTGTGAGCTAATTGGTATCGCGCCTTTACTCCTGACCTTTATTGGAGTGCTGCGACAAATGTGAGTCATATCAATACACTTAAGGATTGCGATCCAATTATCCTAACAATATTTTTGCAGCGACTTGGAAGAACGAATCCCTCGTAGGGGGTCAAATCTCATTGCTCTGGTCACCATCATCGGTCTGATTCTCGGTATCGCGGGTGTCAGCGAAGCCAGTAATGGAGACTACAAGAACGGTCTCACAATGGGCGCGATGGGCATTTTCCTCGCGGTCTTTGTGATTTTCGTTCTCATGACTGTTTGGCTTTGGCTTCAGACTCACTCCAACCTGAGAGTGTTTCAGAAGAAGCTGTTCCTCGCTGTCGCCATTTCTATTCCCTTCGTTCTGGTCCGTGTGATCTACTCTGCACTTAGCGACTACACCGACATTCCTCGATTCCAAATCAACGGAAGCGATACTGTTTACTTGTGTATGTCCGTCTTGGAGGAGATCGTCGCCATGGTGGTCACCATGGCTCTTGGAACTTCGGCTGTGCTTCAGAGAGACTTTGTCAAGTTTGGCTCGCAGCAGCAGAGCTCTGAACCCAAGATCGATGCAGTGTGAGCACAAATATGGTTGTGTTGCGGGTTTGTGTTGAGTTTTTGTGACATGTTTGGTCATTTTCCTGTTCTTTCTAGATATCATAGCGAATCTTTTTGATCTTACAACGAAGACCTCGGGAACTACTCTATCTAAAAGACATGGAAAAGGCAACAAAAAGGATTATAAAAGAGATGGGCACCTGGGCAAGACTATTATATCCATGGATACAAGTACCTAGGTGAGGCTAAAAGGTGGACTCCAAACTTTGGAAGTACTGCCCAGGTGTAGGTCAACCTTGGAAATAGGTACTTATGAAGCACCACTGGGCACTGTAAACATGAGAATTGAGCTTTTGCAGAGCTAATACTTTGTTCCGCACACCATGTGTCCAACCAGAATGGAACCCTAGGTTTTGCTGACGGCACAAATGACATCTTGTTGAATTGTGAATGGTTCGCAGTGGCGATGTGGATAATGTTTAGGCATACCATGACACACTCATTTGAAACTCACGCCCGCGGAATATAGATTAGCTAATAGTAAGCATAAACATTCGAAGCAAGCGGGAGGTAACTCCAGCCCTCCCTTCTCAATGCAAGGGATTTCCTGGGTTATATTGACCAGGGAGTGGGAGAAATATTCTCAGCCAGGATCATTGGCTCATGCGGTCTCTCGGGGTGGACGAGAGACGGGCCGAAGATAAAACCCACATGTTCCATGTCCTGCGTAAAAGATAGCCGTGCCCAGAGTTCAAGTCTCATTCTGACCAAGACAAGGGTGGACACATCACTCCCGTACGCACCAATGAGGGTAATCTTGAACATATCAGGCAGATCCCGAATGAGCTCTTGGAATCCCTTGGTCACTTCTTCATATTGCCCGCTGATAAGTTGCTTGACAAGAACTTCCTTGTCGCGAGGGGGATTCTGTGTGCTAAATGGAACTTGTCTGATTGGCGACATCTCCTGACTCCGCTTGAAAGGCAGGAAAATGGGGATAGATCCGCCAAAGACCGAGAAATGACACGATGGGGTGCTTGGGTTTGCTTTGGTTCTCTTGGGTTTGCTCTGGTTCTCTTGGGTTGGCTCTGGCTCTCTTGGGTTTGCTCTGGTTCTCTTGGGTTGGCTCTGGCTCTCTTGGGTTGGCTCTGGTTCTCTTGGGTTGGCTCTGGTTCTCTTGGCTCTGGTTCTCTTGGCTCTGGTTCTCTTGGGTTCCTCATGTGTGCTGTTTGTGGAGACTAGCGGTGTTCCCTTGGACCGGAGGTGATTGAAGGCCTCTCTCGGGCGAAAAGTGAATGAGGGGCCTGAGATTCTGATGCGGGTCATCTGGTTCGGACCTGACGCTGCGAAAATCTGCATTGACTGGCATCACTTCTTGCAGCTCCGGCACAGCAACAATCAAGTATTCCCAGGGCATGGACGTTCTCATGGCCATCACTAAAGCAGAGCGACCGCACCTTGTCCCATTCTATCATTTTACCACTGCCGAAGGAAAAGACAAAGTTGTCGAGTTGGTCGCGGCCTGCACACCCAACATGATAGAAGATGAAAAGACATTTCTTCTTCTCGGCAATCACACGAAGTTTTTGGTTGATGTCAGAGAGTACATCTGACAACTTCCACCCAGGGGCCTTGTCGAGTCTCTTGAGGCAGCAAGTGTAAGGGGTAATACCGAAATTCTCCTCAAGCAAGCGAGTCATGGTCGTGGCATCTTCATCAGCTCCGGTGTCATCTGCCTCCCACGTAACAAGGATAGCAGATATGAAGGCATAGAAATTGCCTCGCGCATCGATAGCTTCTTAAAGTGCTGCTTTCAACCCTGATAGTGGTCGGTTTCGACTCTTGAGGGGCGGGACAAGAGGCAGGGGAGCGCTTGATGGCCGGATTGGAAGCGGCAGCCGAGTAGACATGGTGACTAGGCATGGAATTCTGTCAGTGTATGGAACTTCCGTGGTCTCTGAGCCTTCAGCACCTACATACTTCACAGAAGGTAGGATAGAAAAGTAGATTGCTGCAGAGCGTTTTGAAAGCAAGAAAGAGATTAAAGCCGAGCTCCAGAGGAAAACGGGCGAGAGGACCAGATATTAGAACCGAACTCCAGAGGAGAACGGATAAAGGAGAACGGGCAAGAGAATCAGATAGTAAAACCGAACTCCACAGGAGAACGGGCAAGAGAATCAGATAGTGACACCGAACTCCACAGGAGAACGGGCAAAGGAGAACAGGCAAAGGAGAACAGGCA
>QAGG01000184.1:0-40030 GCA_003138045.1 Penicillium sp. MA 6036
AGTCAGCGCCCTTTTCTAGAAGTAGCTGGACGGTAGTCTCGTGTCCGTTCTCTGCAGCCCACGATAGCGGCGTAACGCCATATTTATCTCTCGGATCAAGGTCGGCGCCCTTTTCCAGAAGTAGCTTGACGACAGTCTCGTGTCCGTTCCGTGCAGCCCATGATAGCGGCGATCTGCCATCTTTATCTCTCGGGTCAAAGTCGGCGCCCTGTTGCAGAAGCAGCTCGACGACAGTCTCGCGTCCGTTCTCTGCAGCCCAGGATAGTGGCGTACGATGGAAAGTGTCCCCACAATCCAAAGCACGGTCATGTTCAAGAAGGCTACTTGCTGGTTCGCTTAGCCCAAAGTAAGCCGCTAAGTGCAAACCTGTGACCATCCTTGATCCACGTGGACTGTAGCGGTAGTACCACCCAGGCAAAACGTTCAGAGCCTGAACCGAGGCAGAGACCTTCATGTCACTCTTGAGAAACGTCAGGATGAGCTTCTTCATGTCTGTCTTAGTTCCACGGGCATGGTGGCCCCAATTCCGTGCTGCATAGTCGTAAAGTGGATTTTGTTGTAGTCGTGCCTCAAACTCCTTATCACTCGTACAGAAACCGCTTTCAAACATGTCGAATGAGAGGTATGTAACACAGACAGTGGCCAATTTGAAATCTGCGTCACAGAACCAAGCGTCCAACTTTCGCTCAAAATAGTCTTGCGCCGTATAGTGAACTAAACGGATCACTCGGCTTTCTTTATCCACTGTGACTAATCCAGCACATACCGAGACTATAAACGCATCCCCTATAATATTATCTTTGTCAAGGAAGCTTTGCTCTTCTTCCACTGCAAGCGCCTCTCGAAGCTCACGTATACTAAGCTGTCTCTTGGCGCAAGTGATCCACATCAGAACGTTCATAGCAAGCATGAACGAATCACGATCTTGCCCTTCGATTCGGCATACAGCATCGTCATACGCCTGTGTATATGCTTCAGATCCCCTAGAAAAGGTCCTTAGCGTTTCTTTAATTTGCTTAAGTGTCATCTTTGTCTTGATGGAGTCGAAATGAAGTTGTGCTAGCAAAAACCTGCGTTGATTATTAGTTTCGCCGATTTCGATAAAGTTCTTTCATAGAGATTGACAGACATTCCATCCGCAACATCCGTGATCCTATCCTTGATCTCTTTCTCTTGTGTTTTCAGGAGTTCTGACCCGGCTTGTGAAATGCGCCCTTCGACATAGTTCCGTAGGTCGCTTTTATGAGCGCGGATATCTAAATGATCACCGATAAACCTTTCAGCGATCTCTGGTATTGGCCTAGTAGTGGCAAATAATTTCACAGCGCATTTCTTCTGAAGGTGAAAAAGTTGAGATAAGAACACACTTCGACAATCATCTGCTGTCTGGCATTCGTCAAGCGCGTCGATAACCACGAACACCCTTGAATATGTTGCCGCCACAGTTTGTAGCGCTCTCGATAGCTCGTTCAGTGATGGCCGTGTCCGTCTATCCTTGTGATGTTCGTAGAGCTTTGTCACGGTTTCTGGCGCCGATGCTGCGAGCTGTTTGAGAATACTCGATAGTAGGTCTTCAGCCTTCTGCTCATTCTGTAGTTTGAAGTTGCAGTAGAAATAAGCGAGGCCTATACTGTGGTTGCTCGAGAATTGCGCGGTGAGGTCTTCGATCACTATTGCAGTCAGAATGGTCTTTCCAGCCCCGGGAATGCCGGAACAGAAAAGTGTCTGTCTTTCTGTTGTTCGCCAATCCTGGTACTCTGTTGACTGGAGGAGCCATTGGCCTGTTCCTGGCTGCCTCCGCCTAAGAAAGTCACTTTGATAAGGTCCTTGGTCGTTCCGAGTCAGCCATTCGAGTGCTTCAGTTTCCGCCTTTTTAGTCAGTTTCGAACTTATTGTTGCAACATTCGCTTCGGTCCTCGAGATAGTTTCATTGACTGTATACACTGTCAGGACAAAAATCACATACCAATGGTGAAATTACAGAAAGACTGACTGCCTTGAAGAAGCTCACTAACTCTCTTCTCATTCTCAACTCTGCTCGGAGCAAGTCGATAGAGAAGATCTCGCGCATAAGCAGCTGCTGCCATAGCTGCATACCCATGCCAATCCTTATTTTTGTGGGAATCTGCGTAGTCGCATATACCGCGGATAACTAGACAAGGGAAATGGTTCATCAGCCCCGCCGCTTCCATCTCGAAACACAGAACGTCCTTTTCCGCAGCAAGTCGATCCCGAATCAAAGCATCTTTCATTAACTGATTGGCGGAAGCAATCAGGCCATAGTGAATTGCGGGATTATCTTCATCCTCGGTCCGTTCGCGTCGCATTATCAGACGAGATGGGTCATCACCACAGGAAACTGCGCAACTTGCTTCGTTGTCTAGAGTGTGGATGCATTCGATGCATTCGCTTCGATAAAGCCTGTCGCTACCCGGATCCGGCCGCTTGTACTTCTTCTGCAGTCTTGGCTTATTTTTCAGAACACTATTGACTGACTCTTCAAGCTGATGACCTTCGCTCTCATACTGGCTTCGAAGTCCACTGAGAACTGTTCGCAAGGCAGTTGGTGGCTGGTCCAGGACTCCTGTTGTTTGAAAGGTTTGACCCTGTAAGATCTTGCCGAAGTCGTATTGGAAAACGCCGCCCTTCCCATTACGAGGTGCGCTAACCACAATGTCTCCTAGACGAATGTCGTGTTTTGAGCTTGGTGCACCGCCACCGATGCCGACCATTAGGCCGATCCTAATATTAGAGAAGCTATGTAACATGTCCCTTGCGACAGTTGTAGCAGAAGATATACCGTATTCACCATCAGGTAAGACGGCAATGACGACCTTATGCTTTCCAATCTTGCCACATGTGTAGTCATTATTGTCAGCAGCTGACAGAGGTTCTGGTGCCTGGTGCTTTTCATCAAGAAAAGCTTGCGCCGCAGTGTACTCCGTACTAATGGCGCAGATCCAGCCGACAGTGTATTCCTTAGGATCAGACATACCCGCTCGCGAGTAGTATTAAGGAAGGACGGAAACTGAGGTGTCAGAGACCAATTCCGAGCTCGGGTACTTGATGTAATCGGTCACGTCTGTTTCCCCGACCGTTTGGTCGCCCTGAGCTTATCAGACCAGGATTGATCGCTTAGTATATTTCGTAGGGTAGGCAACTCTGTTCCATCGAAAAGCTATGGAGAGATCAATAATGAGAAGCTGATGGGGAGTTAGAGTGACCTTGGGATATCGCGAATGGCTTTAGCTGCATGACTTGAACTCGGCGTGGTGTAAATTTGATGGTGATGGGCGGAGGCCAACGTGGCCTCGGGAACAAACAGCTTAAGCGGGCGGCATAGGCCGACAATATCGCCAAGAAGCTTATGAATGCAGGATTGTGTATTCGTCCGGTCAGGTTTTTTACAGTTCCAGAACGACGAATAACCACGATCTGTAAGCTAGTCAATTTGAGCCTAGGAAGTTTCACCATCGACTTGGCATTCGGGTTTGAGATAGTTTCTTTGTGTGAAGCATGGAAGGCAATTTCGAAGTTAGCTGTATGACCCCCTTTTGCATAAGATAAAAACAAGGAACTGTCTGCCCTAGGCCAGGCTAGCTCTGCGCCTGTATTGATTGTAATCGTTTAGTACATTTGTCTTCGAATGTTCAACTACCGAGGTATCCTTCTGGCCGCTTGTCTTGCTCACTAACTGATATGGCCATTCGTCCTTGCATGCACTGGCACCCCCCATGCCTACTGCAAAGATTACTGGTGACACGCGCTGTCACACGCTGTTGCCCTGAAACGATGATAATAAAAGGCAAGAAAATTTTAAATATAGCTATGTTTACATTGATTTACATATGGCTATGTATCCATTCGTCTTCCGCTAGCTCCTTGGCTGAGCTACGCTTACCGGGCTCCCATTGTAGCATTTTGCGCATAAAACGCAGAAACGATTCTCTCTCCGCTTCCCCGTCGAGAGTGGTTTCCCTCTGTTCAAGTGGTACTAAACCCGTCAGTAAATCCGGATTCAGGAAATCGCCTGGAGTGACCGAGTTAGTGGACCTGGATACCGATATTCACCATGTACCGTGAGAATAAGAAACTTGCCTTCACTCGAAAAGAATTTGTCTTTCAGTTCCCCTTGGGTAAGAAGGCTAGGAGGCGGGGGGCCGAGGAGATTGATCATCTCGGCAAGATGGGCTCGGCTCCGGTATCTTTCAAATTCGGGATCTTGGCCTGTAAATAAGGAACCGCCTTCGTATATATCCCAAATCTATAACATGGCTATTAGAGATTATCGGATCATGATCTAGCTGTTCGTCTTACCATGCATCCCACATTCCATATATCGGCGCTAAAAGTCCATGGAACGCCCAAAATCACCTCAGGTGCTCGGTAGATCTGAGGTTGAATGAACACCGAGTGGTACTGATCACCGTGTATGGCCGAACCAAAATCGCAAAGGATTGGGGAGCTGACTTGTTTGGGTATTTTGAGTTCCTGGGACATGTAGATTGTTCTCCCGTCTGCGTCTACCTCTTTCCTTGGAACAGGTTTTTGAAGCTCGTACTCTTCAAAGTTAGTGAAGACTGAATCATCCTTGATTCCGAACATGATGTTATCAGCCTTGATATCTAATGGGGAAATGAGTAAGGAAAGTATAGAGGCCGGAGGTGATAAACGGGGCCACGAACCAGTGTGTGCAATGTGGCACTCTGTATGAAGAAAATCGATTGCTAGAAACAGGCGATGAAGCACGACTGCGATGACTGGTGAGGGTAGTCTCTCTACCGGGTTGCGGCGTAAGAAAGCCAAAACACTCTCCCATAATGGGTGATGCACAAGGCATCGATGCTTGTCCTGAGGTCCGTCGATGTAAAATGTATCAAGTAACGTTCTTATCACGTCGCGACCGGGATGGGCCGTTGGAGACTGCTCCATGTATTTATACATATTGAGCTCGTTATCCACTTGTTGGCCCATAGACGAAGCCTGGACGAAGATTTTGAGCATAACATAACGCCGGTCACTATGATATTGGTGTATAAGTATCTCTGATAAGCCAAGTTATAAAATCATGAGGAATCTCACTCCATGTCCCGTGCAAGCCACACAGTTGAGGTAGACCCAAATCCCAATTTACCGATGACTTGATACCGCTCCTTGATGACTTCTCCGATCCGAGTTGGATAATACTGCGAGGCGATATAGTCTGGGAGAGTCTCCTCTTCAATCTTGTGCCACTCGGGTATCTGAACGAAGTTGGGGTTGGAGAAATTGAGAGGTTTCCATCTCCGCCTGAGCTGGGGGAGAGATCGTAGAAGCGACGAAAACATAGTCTGAGGGAAGAAGAAGAGCGTCTGTTGGGATAGTAATCTGAATATCGAAGAGAGGACGGGATGTCTTTTGAGGTGGAGTTGAGCGTATTCAAATTGTTTTGGTCGCTGAAAAGGCGCCGACGGCGAAGATGCCGGATTTCACCAGATCAGGTGATCTCGCTCTCGAGGGTGCACTGCAAAGCGCGGATACATGCTTGGCAAAATATCATCTACCAATCAACGGCTTCATCTAGCCGCAAGGGATGCCTTTGTAAACGATCGGCACTTTCAATGTGATGTTCTGTTCATTTCACCAATTGAGACAACAACTATACCAATTTCACTATGCTCGCCCGCTTAAAACCCAGGGCGTGACGCCCGACCGTGATAATTAGGCGCCAAGCTAGAATGCCGCCTACCGCCGGTGGCCAACAACATTTTGGTTTCCAATCAATAGCCGCCCCCGGGAATCATCGCTGAATGGGCTGTTTATAGTGACCACAAATGGGCCCAAGTAGCCCAATCATTCTTTCTTTCGCCAGCCTCCTGGAATAGACATTCTGTTATTTGGCGCTGCTGGTACACGTCTATGATGTCAAAGGGGATAAGATCCATTCAGTATCAGAACATTATTGGCAGAATCGGATTATACGGGCGACAAATGATACATTCGGACAACACCTCAAACAGAATGAACATCTATGGATTTTACATAGACTGCCCCTCAGTTATAAAAGCCCACGAGCTCTCCGCAGACAGTATGAATTGAACATAGCATTTGAATGTTTCAACAGCTCTTCTGTTTCATTATTACCCATTCCGTGAAAGTCAAAGCACTGAAAACACCACCATGTCCATGAAAAGATCTTTCCATTCTGCCGCCCAAACCCTCGTGAGGTTTTTGGGCTATCCTGCTGAGAAACTTGACGCCCCTTTCAGTGGGGCCTTTTTCACTTATCTCGATAATGGCGCCATCAAGGTATCATTGTCTCCGATGAACTTCATTCTCCAGAAATTTGGACTGATGGTTTCTTAGAAAGTCGGCGAGATTGAATCTGTCGAGATCTTGTAAGTCCTCGAATATATTGGGTCTTTGCTATTGCTCTTTGCTAATAACATGTAATGCAGGCACCGCAACGATGGCAGCAATCCTATACACAAATCTCACTGCAACCGCAAGGACCTGGCGAATATCATCAGTGTCAGGATCAAACCAAAGGAAGGTTCAGCTAAAACCCATCACATCTATGGGGATGGCACTGGTACCATGAATGTGCGTGACAAAAGGGAATATTCGACATATTCGACGCAGAATTCGTGACCAGGTCTGTTTCTTGGGGGGAGGGGGGATGGAAAATCAATATTACAGCATGGGAAAGGCTTTGTGAACTTCATTAGGGGTACCTTGGTTCGAGTGTCCTGTGGCCATACGTATTCCACCCCTCTGTGTATCTGGGTTTGAATTGGACAATGTGCTTGAGATTGAGCATCGTGACCATGAAAGCTTTACCGGGTCTTCCTATCATAGCATTTTAGTAAACCGTTGATGAAAATCATCTTCTCAAACTCAAGCTAGTTGATGCCAAACATACCCCTTGTACGAGAAAACGTTTACCATGGTCCGTGCCATGTAGGAAATACCACTCTAATCGATACTTGACCATTCTCTCGTTTTCTCTTGCACCACAAACCACAAACCACAACGTAAATAAACTGGGGGCTGTAAATTGCCTTTTCGAGTTATTATTGCCATTTCCGGTTTGGCAGAGAGTAGGGACTTATTGGAGAGTCCCGCGGAAACACTCAGACCCGCAGGAGATCTCATGCCGGTCCCTCGGAGGATGGTGGCTTGCCGGAAAAATAGGTTATCTTCGTGCTCAGCATCCGGATAGGAACGCCATGCCTTGAGGTTCTCCGGGAAGACCTTGGTCAAGTCGCCTTCTCTCGTGCGCGCGGCATCACCCGTCCTCGAACACCCGAAGCCAATGACACCCCTGTGTCTTTAGGTCGGAAGTCAAGGGAGTAGCACTTTAGCACAACTTTATTATAGGTGGTGGAATCCCGAGTGTCTGGCGCCAGAGTGTCGTCGTATGATCCCAATTCCTAGTTAGGCTAGCAGGAAAATTGTTTTTCCGCAACACCCAATAGTGACAAATCTATCTTGATGTCACAGTCACCTGACGAACGCTCTAGCGCATACGTTGCTACGACGCGGGGCAACACCGGGGAGTACGAAAATCTTCCACGGTCCACATCTCGCAGCTTACCCTTTGAAGCCCAACGCACAGGTACCCAAGATGACTCAAATTGACCCGTGACATGACTAACCATATGTCTCAATATCTCCAGGCGTAAACCCTTCACGTCGCAGTTCGTTGGGTTCGAAATTCAAACCCCGATGAGGATTCCCAAGAAAGTTTCAGCATTTGCCCCAAAATCAGCCCAAAAGAATCAAATAAATCGGAGATATCTGGAGGTCGCAAGCATTTCTCTCTTGAAGTTGGGATTACCAGACCCTACAGCCGAGTAACAGTCGGTCTTAAAATCTGGACCGCCCTTTAAGCCAGATGGCTAAAGCTGTCACAAAACTGAGACTTACGTCTTCTACGGATCAAGAAATGATGGAAACGATCCAGAATGTACGAATCCCAAAAAAAAATGACAAAAGGCTCTGCAAGTACTGATATTGACTTAGAAAGAAGGCATTAATTGCAAACATATTACATGGACTCCTCTTCCGACGGCAACCCGAATAGATCCTCCAGAAGACTGTGTGGCAGTCGTCGTGAATGTTGGTGGCAACCAAGGCGCAGTGCATATATTCGAGAAGAATGACGACTCGTACGTTGACACGGTTGGAACAGAGGAAACCGGTTACATTGTCGTGGTGCCTTGGGGGAATGACTGGTGGTTCAGAGTTTCTGGATCTCTTCAAGTTGGCTACGCCATCGGAGGACCACGCTCGTAACACAGAGGTCACTGAGGAATCCTTTGGCGATTGATGGTCAAGAGATTTGTAAGTTCTCTGGTGATTGGGATCGTTACAAATGTCGATGCATATTTATTGTACGTATCAGTTAGTCGTATTTTGCCATAAATCTGGCCTGGCATTGCAGCAATTTTTTGTACATCGTCTGCTGTGAGTTCATAGACGTCTCCGGAAAGAGAAGCCAGTGGAATTTCTTCCAACAAGAATTAACAGTCGTGTTTAGCATCAGTACACAAGCAAAAACTAACCTTGCGAGACGCCGTCAGCAAGTCCTTGGAACACAGTGGTGTCGAATGTGTGCCACTTCTCCTTTAGACTGGATGCCAGAAACACACGATCGCTGTCTTTCATATTTGCAATAGCTGAAGATCCAAGCCCGGCAGCACAGAAAACAACTCCTGCATCACCGACAAGAGTCCTTACTCTTTGAAGAAACTCCAAATACAGCATTTTCTGTTTGGCGCCTTTGGAAGAAGCAGGAGGTGGACCAGTGGCGATTAGTTCGAACGCCCCCTCAACGCGTGCCTTCTCTGTTGTTTTGAGTCCCATACGATGTTTCGTCAAGGTTGCAAAGTGCGAAAGTTTGTCGATCGCCGATCCAACGGATAGGGATGCCATTATCACAGTCTTCAACGTGAGATAATACCAAGGTAGGTTGGAGAATATTGTAACTAATTGTATGAAAAAGATGACAATTGGAAAGGGTTAAAAGAGGTTGGAAAAAAATGGAAAAAGTGGGAAACTTATAACTACATTTGGAATCAATTGGATCCAAGTGGTTTCACTTGGAATTACTTAAAAACCCCGCCTTGATTGGCTGTAAGTGCGGGGTAAAAGTGGATACTCACCCGTGTTGGTTTGCTGATAATGATCGAGCTTAAAAATAATCATTTACCAGATTAGTTGCGGGATTCTTTCTCCTGCACACAGGGCTGGACCAATGAATGTCTGCTAATAAAAACGAATGGCACCTAGAGCATGCAGTCCAATTGAATCAATCAGGTTAGGTTGCCACCAGATACAGTCAAACACCCTGGACATGCAGGCAAGTGTTCGTACCTTTGTCCACAGAGACGAGACAATCAAAGAACTAGAGTAAGCGATGATAATTTGAAATGAAGAGGCGAATATATAATGGGAGCAGCATCTCAGAGTTATGGCATTCTTGTTCGTATTCACATCCAGATTCAATTCTTTCTTCGCTGTACAAATCAATTCGATCGGCCGAATCCAACAACGTGGCACCTGCTCAGAGTGGACCAGATATGCCTTGCTCCCAGCACAACATGGCCGTGAAAGAGCCCTCTCCTTGTCACCAAGGCCTGACGCCCCCAGACAGCCCCACGAAGGGGTCGGCTTCAGTTCAAGCTACCCTGAAGGATCTGAAGCATCTCTTTGGAGTGTTTCTTGAAAAGGTGCTCGATCTTACCAACCAAGTACCTCTCAACACTCCTGTCTCCCAGGACCAGTTCCCACCAGGCACCGACGTGGTTCGGCAGGTGCTGGAGTGTGTTTCAGCTGAACTGTCTGTGGCAACTAAGCCTGCTCAAGCAAGCAATAAACAGGAGGGCGTACAGGTTGCAGATGAAATTGATCTCAACAGTCCGATCTGTACTACCCCGGATGATTTCAAATCGTTTGAAAAGTGGGCCTCGACATCCCAATACACGACGATCGTGGAAACGTATGAGCCACCAACTCCCCTTCCCATTTAATTTTAACAAAAGACTAACAAGGGTTCATTCAGTTGGGACAAAGAAGAATGCAAATACAAGATAGCAGAGCCGTTGGAGACCAGCAGTGGTTCGGACGATTATGCTAAATATGCGTTTGTTGTCCGTGAACGTGTTGGTACGTAATGTCTTTGCACAAGGGACAGAACCAATACTAATCGCATGCTTAGAGCGGAATGCCGAGGAGGTAACTCCGTTCATTGACATCAAATCGGAAGGCCTGCGCGACATCCTGCGTGAGGTGTTGCATGACATCAAGGCCATCAGCCTGATGGAGGACAAGCCATCGGTAATTAAGACGGAGTCTTGTCTCTAAGAAGATCACTGACATTGGTTTAGATTGAGCAAAATTTCCTGTTCCATTTTCTTCCAGAGCTCGGCAATTATGTGGAAATTAGCAACAAGGCAGACTGTGAATTCCCACGTCAGCATCTCCGTTTGCTCATCGACCAACTCAAGCAAGCATATTCAGCTCCCTCGCAGCGCCTCCAGTCAATGTTGCAGTACGGACACATTACTTATGACCTTCTCTGGGCTCTTTTCAAACCAGGTTGTCAGGTTTATACCACATGCTTTGGCACGAAAGAGCCGCGATGTGTCATATTCGATGCGGGGGAAGAGAAGACACAAAATGACGAGACGTGGTTCAACCTTGAGTGCCGATTCCTAGACTATGACGGAACTAAGTTCGGCGAGGCCGGAATCTTTTTGCGTGTTGCAAAGTTTCGGGGGTCAAAGCCGATCGACACCCTTGAAGCTTACCCTCTCCACCACCATCCGAGTTCCGAGCAAGTCCAGAAAGACCTGATCGAGAGAGGTCAAAAGTTTCGGGATTTGGCCGGCTCGCACATTCAGCACTGTAAAGGCAACGCATTCTTCATGAACAAGGGGAAGATTTTCAAAGTCAAAATCAACAGTCGAGTAGCGGTGGACGCCGCATTTTTCCATGAAATGCAGCCGAACTACTCCCGACCGTCACTCCGCGACATAGGGATAAAGGAAAAAGATGGGATTGCAGTCTTTGACATAGGCGCTATGTTCACGGAGGACAATGAGCGAAAGAAGGAGAGAATGCAAGGTGACAGCGTGGATGCACAAAAGCTAAGCGAGGCCGATTTCTTAGTTGCCTGCCCAACAGTTTGCTGCTTCAGTTTCAAGGAGAAAATGTTCTGTATGTGACACGAGTGGGAAGTTTCTGTTTCGGGCTAATAAAATTACAGTGGAATGTGCAGTCAGTGCTCTTAGGGACGGTGACTGGTCACCTGAACCATTCGATTGCCTTCAGATTCCATCTGATACGAAGACAATGCTCTTGTCGCTGGCGAAAACCCGTCTAGGTCTCATACCAACGGTACCCTTTGACGACGTGATCGATGGTAAAGGCCAAGGACTCAATGTCCTGCTAAAGTATGTCTGTGGACTGAAATTGGAATGAACAGCCGTTAGCTGACTCGTGCCAGCGGTCCACCAGGTGTTGGGAAGACCTTCACCGTCGAGGCAACCTCGGAGTATTTCAAACGGCCTCTCTACTCGGTATTGAAATTCCGTCGCGTGCAATTGACCCTAACTGACCTTCTCAGATATCTGCAGGCGAGCTTGTTGTCGATCACGGGGACTCTCACGCTCTAGAATCACAACTTGAAATCATTTTCAAAATCGCGAAGCATTTCAACGCCTTTCTTCTTTTGGATGAAGCGGATGCGTTCATGGCGAGTCGCACCGAGCTCCATGATAACCATAATCGCCTGGTCACTGTTTTCCTCCGAAAGCTCGAGTATTATCGAGGACTGCTTTTCATGACTTCAAACCGGGGTATCCAGTTTGATGAAGCAATTCTGAGTCGAATTCATTTGACCATCGAGTATGAAGGTCTGACGAGAGAGTTCCGCACAGGCCTCTGGACAACATTTTTGTCCAAAGCCCGAACAATTCAAGGTCCTGCCGTGGTTAAGGAGGATGACATCCAGCGATTGGGATCATTGGCTCTCAACGGAAGAGAGGTGAGTTACAAAATATTGAGTATATATCACTTGCTGATTGCTATCAACTAGATCAAAAATATCGCAGCAGTTGCACACGCTCTCGCCGAGGCAGATACAGCGCAGGTCAGCTATAAGTATTTGGAATTAGCAGCGGAATCGAACCAAAAATACTCCAAGGAGTTTGGCAGGCAAGGCCCTGTTGACGGGATGTATGTCTAACGGCATATAGACTGCAAACCTTAGCAGGCCGTTCCGGTGTCCAGGTTTTCAGCGGCCCCGAATCTATATAGCGATGATTTCGGTTAGTACACGACAGTCTTAGGTATCAGGGTTGAAGGTATCAGAATTGAATGACAGTCTGCAATGCTCTTTTAATGGTCATCTCATCCCGAAAACTTCTCAAGTACGAGGGTCCGGCTCACATAATAAGTCGGGTGATGTCGAAGCACCTGAGTAAGGAGCGTACCTCGCCTCGGAAAGTGTAGGTGACCCTGAGAATTTGAGTAACAAGAATAAGATCACTACTTTAAGAGGTCGTCAATGTATTTCCTTATCATGAAACCCGAAGACGTTTTGCATCTCCTGCCTCCTCTCAACATAGTCGTTTTGCGGCCCCCGGTCGCCGCGTGGCCGGTCGGCATCTCAGGGTAGAACGGTGAAAGTCGATGATTAAAGCACGCCCGAGCTCTTCACTCCAAAGGATATTGTCTCGCCTGAGGTCTTCGTGTATAATCCCGAGGGCTTTGGTTTCCTATTTTGATTTGTGAATCTAACGCTGTACTCCCTCCCCCCAGGCATCACGAGTGATCTAAGGTGTAGAAGTAACGTCAACTGACGCAGTGGTCTATGGGTCTGGGGGCCGTCATGAGCAGACAGCAGTTGAACTAGACAGGAGCTTTTTTCTGCTCTTCCCCACCCCGACGCGATGACCATGCCGCATGTTGCCAGAGATTGGTTCAAGAGCCCGAGGGCGCTTTAACCGTTTCACTTCCTCCAGGTCAATGACAAACAAACGAACACCCAGGTCATCCCACCGCATGTTGCGCCACTCACTGTCGCCGTGGACAACTCCATGCGACTGGAGCACGGTCAGAGCTTTGTCGCGCTCCTGGTGAAAGACTCTAGAATTTTCATCGCTGATGACATGCTGAAGCCGTTTTCCAGACCAGCTCAGTGTCATCATCTGCGCCATTGATTCGCCATGATACCAATATGAGACTTGTGGCGTAAATGTCCCAATACAGACGGGAATCTGTTTTCCCTGCAGGCTCCTGAGAGAACGATAATTGTCTGCCTCTGCTTTAATCAAGGCTACCACGGCGGACAAGCAGTATCTCATTATCACAGTGTATCCGTGTAATAGAAGAGTCGCTTTGATGAGGTAACTCGTCCGACCACAGACGTGAAGTTGGTCAAACCCATGGTTTCGGTTTCGGGAAAGTTGACGGTGAAGCCGGCGTGTGAACTACTGCGGTCCCATGGGGTGTCTCTGGTCACAGTGGAGTTTCCAGTTGGGGCATTCTTTATCCAGGGGATCTCGGTTGACCATACCGCGGATGCAGGCAATGGTGCAGTAAGGTGGTGTAGATTGCCAGTCTTTTCGAGAGGTCTGTTTGTTGCCCCGGCCGACTCGTGTGCTTTCGCTTCCCTTAGTCGATTGACGGTTTTTGCCTCGGCCGCGGCTCGACCGGCTGCGCGCCGCTGCTGCGGTGGATGGCGGATGCGATTCTTCATCACTGCCGTTGCCTTCGGTCGATGAGTGTTTCGGTGTAGATGCGCCTGGTTGACAACGAGCGCGAGCGCGAGAGCGTGTGTTGTGTATTTTCCGATCTCGTTTCCAGTGCGAGGGCCGATTATTAGAGGCCCGTGGGTCTTTAAGGAGAGTTTCGGGAATTTCTTTTAACACGTCGAGATATTCGACCTCCTAGGTCGTTAGCTTATCATGTGCCGTATCGTGCCATTCTTGAGTGGGAGGTACGACGGCCAGCGCTTGAAGGGTGAACGCAAGCACCTGACCGATGGCTGTTCGGTGGAGGCGCAATTCACCGTCCGCCTGCACATCTTGATTCGGGATATACAAGAAATATGAAACAATGGTGGGATCATGCTTTGGGATATGGAGGAAAACGAAAGCCTCTCCTGTGCAGATGTAGCCGTATCGAAGTCCACTGTCGATCATGTATGAGAATATCTGAGTGACCACGGCGGCGACGAGGCGGGTGGCATAAAATTCAAATGTGTTGCCTTCTTGGTCAATGACATCGCGAGCCAGATCAGTCTGGTGTAGACCCGACACTAATTCGGGGGTTGTCACTTTGTGCGGCGCTTTGAACTCCACTACATACACACTGGTATTTGTCGTTCATCAGCCATAAGGTGCACCCAGAGCTGGTCGGCGCGCCGATTGCGTCTTCGTGTAGTTCCATCCCTCTTCTGTCTCTGCGCTGCTCCTTTCCCTCTTCCTCTGCCTCTTCCATGCTTAGTATTCGCCGGTCGTTAGGGTGTCCGCGCATCCTGAAGATTCATTTGCTCCAGGCCGTTCTCTAGCGAAGTTTCCGATGGGATCGAGCGGTCATAGAAGGTGACTCGGCCCTGGATTCCAAACTCTTGTCGAAGGCATTCATCATCTTGCAATGCCTTGATGACCATTTCGACAAAGTTATCCACCGTGTCTCGCTCAAAATTCCGAAGAGAGGCTCCCGAGTAAATCGGCCGGTTCTGGGTATTCGTAACGACATATTATATTTGGGTATCAGAGGGGAAGAGGGGGCGCGAGGTGAAGGCACCCGTGCGGTCGAGTTTCCTCCAGACTTGCTCTTGGAGCTGAGAGAATTCAAGCCAAAGGTTTATGCGTTTAGGGTAAAGTCGGTTCACTGGGTTGGTCGCGTCGCCCTGAGTCGTGAGAGCTGCATCCGTCTCAACTCGGATCGCTTGAGACAGAAGGTTGTGGCAGCGATCGAGAAGGGCGAACAGTGTGTTGGGCTGCACATGCCGTTCCGCCTCTTCTCGCGCCTGTCTCTCTTCCTCAAGCTGGAGTCTTAGCTTGGCGATTGTTTCCTCCATCCCTTGTCCAAATCAGCTTTCAGCAAATAATCGAATGATGCAAATCGAAGTCAACATAGTAGGAGGTTCGCTGTCTGGCGCGGGGGAGTGGCCCGTCAGGGCGAAATGCGTCCAGATGTTTACCAGCTTACTCACCCATTTGGCTCGACCCAATCAATGCCTCAGGCATCAAAGGCACCAACACGCTTTGGCCTCTCGACGTTCAGAGTCCTTTTGATTTCTGGAATATGCGTCGACTCGATGGTTTCGGAGTACCTGGACCGGTCTCGTTAGTAGATAGAAAGATTCAGTCTTAATTCATATTCCTTATCAAGTACAATCACCGTTGCTAGGTCATTATCTCAATTTCATCTCTCGCGAGACCCCGTTTTCCGTCAATAAAAGCCTCCTGCTTGCGAAGGTTATATTGTGCGCTGTGGGTCAGGCATTAGACGGGACTAGTAATCAGCGGAAATTCTTCTAATATATAAAGAATAGGTTTACCTCTCTCAATCTCCTTCTGTTCCGCGGAACACACTTCGGTGTGCGCTGAGTTTTGGGGATTAGACCTCACGCAGTCACTCGCTAACGGACCTCATGGAAAGCAAAGAGACGTACCTCTCCTGTCTGGGCACCTGAAGCTCTCATCATGAATAGGCTCTACCGTATGAGCGAGACAAATTGAGCTGCCTTCACTGACAAACTCTGCGACAGTGAATTGCTAAAGAATGCTGCGAGAGCCGACGTGTGACGAGGTAATTATAGGTAGGGTTTGCTTGATGATGGGTCTCTGATTGAATCGTCAGTTTTGAGTAGGCCTTGATGGAAAATCGGATGGTTTTCTCCCTGCTTTTCCTACCTAGAAGACCCGACATCACGCGAGATATTTATAGGCGAAAGCCTTTATTGGATTGCGGTAGTCCTTGATTGAGTCCTCAACTTGAGGCGGGCGTTGATGGCCAAGCTTTCCAGCACAAAGGGAAGAAAGCTGATGGGACGATTTCTCGGATAAAAAATGACCTTCTCTCCATCAATCGAAACTTGGTGGAACACCCCTGGGTTAAAGGAACCGCGTTGTTTGCCTCATTTTTACTACTCCCGCCTAGATATTTTAACGTTCTTCTCCCACAACAAATTGAGCTTGAACGTAACTATTGATATACAACTAAACTCACCGCTACTAGAACTTCCAAAGCTCGATGCATTGTTCATACATATTGCTTCACCACAGATGAGTTCATTATTGGCTCAACAACAAACTGTTCTTCCTCTAGGCACCTAATTTGGACTAGTGGCACTCCGAGTGTTGCTGAGAGAGGCTAATTCACATCACATCGGCTTTCGGCCGAACTAATATTCCGAGCTCTGCCTCACCCCAATCACGATTCGCCCCAAAGCTTTAGTCCTACTAGCCCTCCATCCTCAATTCTTGCGAGTCATAGATATTTTGATACTCCATTTATTAACAATAATTATTTTTCACCGTATTGGGATTATATGCACAGGTAATTTTAGTTGTGAGTTCAACCGAAGGTCAACGGGACAAAGAAAATGGTGGGCGGTGAAGCAGCAATTTTATTAGAGGGTTCCACACAGAGGGCGCAAAAAAAGGTGAACGGGGTTTAAACACCGTCCTTCAGGAAGAGAATGCGAGTCATTGCATGCGTATTTCGTGAACTCATGTGCAGCTACGTGTAGCCCAGAATATGGCCGCCTCGTTGGGGGAAGTCTGATACTACTGTGAGCCGGAATAAATAAAGTGTACAAAAGCTCTTAACTACATTTTAACTCTAGTAACCTGATTTGGACTAGCGGTACTCTGAACGATGCTACGAGAGAAGCTAATCACATCAGCCACGAGGTAATAGCAAGTCTCTCCGCTCCAGTCCTTACCCACCCTCTAGCAGTATACGAATGTAATACTAGAGTGGTTATTGGATCATCTTGCCCCTGTGGAGTTTCTCCGCACGATGAATGTGTATCCTGGGAAGCTTAAACACAGTGCCAGGGGACCAGAGGCTCCCGTGGACGAACGGGTGTGGCTGCAGGATCTAAGTTAGAGAGCCCAGGAACGATCTGTCTCGCTCCCAGGAGTGACAGGTACAGTTCCTGGAGAAGATTTAGCTCCCAGAGGCCGTGAGTATGATCCTAGGAGCAATAATAAATTATAGCTCCCTAAACCAGCATATCGTAGGTCAACCAGAAAACCAACTGGCTGGGTTTAGACCAGAACAAGACAACCAAATGCAATTGAATGCGGCAGTGTTAAAGGATTGAGAGACCGCTCAATTTCGATGGCGTTCGAGGCCGATTCAACGTGTTTGGTCTCTCGTCATAGTAGGGTGAGGAAACGGATGCCCTTCAAAAATGTGATTGTGGAAATCGGGTGGGTTGGTTGATACTAGACGTGTGTTGACCAATGCACACGAGGAACTCGAAAAACGTTGAGTCAGTATGAAGTCATCTTGTTGACGGCAGTGTATGTGTTTTACATGTACTTGTTCGGGGAAATCATGTTGTGTGATCCATCACCTTAAGCAGAAAAGTGAGGATGGTGTTTAATAGATGTTATTGGCTTATTTGTCTCCACTTGCTCTGATGTCCGTGCATTCCCTTATACCCTGCCACCCCCCACGTCTACCAGCGAGAATTTTTTCACCCCGCTCCTACAAGATTGTTCTCTGACGAGTGGCAAGGCTGAATCCTGGCAAATGTTCAGCCTTGCCACTCGTCAGAGAACGGACCAACCAAGATGCATAAATCTCCTATCCCGCAGAATCGAGAGCCCGGGCGTCAAATAGAGCCCAGTCGTATGTAAGGGAAATATTTTCAGATGTCGCTAATTGGGCATTATATATTGTACGATATGATTGGTCCTAGGCTACTCCTTGCTCCACTTTGGAGAAGCATTAACCTCCGCTCTCCCTGCAGAGCCCGAAGAAACATAGTGTGCTATGCTGTACGTACCAGCTAGGTCAACCTAATTCTGGGTCGTTGTAGATCAACATACTACTACGTTTCGCAATACAGGCTTATTGTACAATTTCAATGATTATCGCTGAAAAACCTGATGAGCTTGTGATAATACATAATAGGGACGTCCTAAGCTAATGCAACAGTTGGCATAGTTGACACTATCCGGTTTTGGTGGAGCTCAAATTCAGGGGATTATTAATCCGCGAGGGCTGGACCTCCGATACACAGAGGACGCCTTTGGTAGTCGTTATATCTCTAGCAGTGGTTGTTACTGCCAAAGATAGTGTCTGTTTCAAGTCGCGTATTGTAACGAAAATTTGGCAATCAGAATATTGATTGCAAAGCTCTGGCCTGGTGGAAGGTCCGCTCTGGTCGCACAACTTCATGTATGTCAGAGTACGGTGTGTGTGTGTGTGTGTGTGATTTCATTTACACTGACCCCTCGCAAAAGCAATATGCAGTATACGACAACTATATATCCGAGCATGCACAGATAGTATGATCCACTTCCTGACAGAATCTTTGAGCCTCGTCACGGCCTCTCGCCATTCCCATTGTTAGGCTGCCCTCATGGCGCACGACTGCGAAACCGCTGACACGCCTCGGCAAAGTCCAATACGGCATGAACCGTCTTAGCCCTTGAGACGGTGTCTGGTTTACCTTTCTCACCTTCGTTTGAGCCTCCCAGCAGACTCGACACGCAGCTCAGCGTATCTCCAACTTTTCATCTCAGTTCTATGCTCAGATCTCTGAGCCTTGGGCATTCCAGTAGTACGTGGGTGACTGTCTCCCGCGCTCCGCATTCACATAGTTCGTCATCGCGGAAGCCGAACTTCTTCGCGTAGGTGGATAGCCAGTTGTGGCCCGTGCGTAGCTGCATCAGCAGGTAGGCCCGATTCCTTGGTAAATTTCCGTAGAGCTTTCTCGTGTGCCGCGCGCGTAGTAGGCCGAGCAACTAGCATCGTGTATATATAGCTTGATACGTTTAGCGTTATGCAAGATAGCGCGTGATAGCACAAAGCAAGGGCCAGGGCGCTAATTAATTGGGCGTCAGGCTTTCCTTTTAGGCAGTTTGGGGACGTATCATTACCGTGATACATGGATTGTGCAAGACGAGTACAAAGATGACCTGTTTTGGAATAGTGCGCTTCAGGTGGGGCGCTGGGAAAGCAGCGATAGAGAGTTTGGAGATAAAGCTGATTTCGAATATCACTGTACTCTGAGCAAGTGGCCTCCGAGGTCCAGGCAGCGAATGTCAAGCTCCGCCTCCAGTGGGTGCCAGGGCATTGCGAGAACGCCGGAATGATGCAGCGGATCGACTCGCGAAGGAAGCCGCGCAGCCCGGCAAAACCCATCCCTTCCGACCACTACTATCAAGAGAGAACGCGTTGGTACGCAGCAAAATTCACGCCCAATGGGAGCAAGAGTGGAAGACAAGCACCAAAGGTGCCCACCTACGGAAGATAGACAGCGGCCTACTGGACCCCCCGCTCCATCCCAGGTTCTACTAGCACGGTTCCCAGGAATTTGTTGACGCCCCTCCACCCACCCAACATACAGAATGTACGGCTATTACTTTTGCTTAAAATTCGCCCCGTGGTGAATGAAGGATCATTTAGACTAGCAGCCGGCGAAATTTTAGTTTTCATCGTTGTATCTTGACGTGGGCCAGTCGCGAGACAAGGACAAAACTATAGGCGCTAGAAAATATTGCCAGTCGCTATCTTGTTTGGTGGGTAGGCATATTTATACTAATGGCGACGAATTAGAGCATCTGTGTGGGTGAATGCATACAGTAGAATTCGAAAACAGTTTACCCCTTAGGCAAACATGTCTCGCTCCCAGGAGTGACAAGTACAGTTCCTGGCTCCCAGAGGCGATGAGCATGATCCTAGGAGCGATAACAAAATATAGCTCTTGAAATCAGCATGTCATGGGTTAGACCAGAACAAAACAAGCAAACGCAATTGAATGCGGCAGTGTTGAAGAATTGAGAGACCACTCAATTTCGATGGCGTTCGAGGCCGATTCAACGTATTTGGTCTCTCGTAATAGTAGGGTGAGGAAATGGATGCCCTTCTTGCCGCTGGGCGAAACTCGCGGGCGGTTGATCACCAGTTTAGCAGGATGGTGGTGTTTAATAGTTTTCATTGGCTTGTTTGTCTCCACTAATTTCGAGAGCCATCACAACGGGAGTTCCGTCAGCACGTTTCAGTCCGTAAAACGATTGGCTCTGAGTGGCAAGTCAAAGCCCTCCCGACTAGTTGGCAATTCCGGTGGTCGTAAGCTCTTGTAGGCAGAACGCTACGGGTAATGCCAACAGATAAGATGTTGGTTCGGAAAAACTTCTACCCGGGGTTTCTTTATAATCCTGTACAGCCCTTGGAAGGGGTTGTCTTTGTGCAATAACCCCACATTTATTGCCATCTATCTCACTGACATGGAACTATCTATACGCCCAACAGCCCATGTATGTTTATTCATAGTCTGTTGAATACCATTTACTGACATCTCTACGCCAAGCCACAAAGTCGTGACCCTGATGGATTTTTTCCACTAGATGGAAAGGACCTTAATTCCGTCACAGATGAGGCTCTGGCAACTCTTCTCACATCTTCTCCTATCCTCCACCAGCTAGGTGGAACGACAGTTGTGCGGCTTTCGAAGACCTTGATCATGAAGGGTGGCGGGAGTGTCATGGCCAGTGAAGCGGAAATCCTCCGTCTCATTGCTTCCAGAACCACCATTCGAGCCCCAAGAGTCTATCGCTCATTTCAGGTCAAAGATGATACACAATATTTTGGTACATCTGGGTATATTGTGATGGATTTTATCCCAGGTCAACCACTGGATGAGAGCTGGAACAGCCTATCCCGTGACACTCAAGGGAAAATCGCTGCGCAGGTTGCTGAAATAATCCAAGAGATGCAGTCTATTGAGCTTCCACAGCCTGGTCCCACTGGTGGAGGACCAAGTCGGGGTCGGTTCTTCACAGATTATAGTGCGGGGCCTTTTATGGACACTGCTGAAATGGAAGCTTGGTTTAACCACAAGCTAGATATCTGCAAAAGCGTCCACCAAGCCCCAAAAGACATTCTGCCATTCCATTTTACCAAGTTTGTGCTTACACACAACGACATAAGTCCTCGAAACCTGATCTTAGATCAACATGAAAAAGTGTGGTTGATTGACTGGGCATATTCTGGTGCATATCCTCCTGTCTTTGAAAGCGCGGCATTGTCAATCCAGCCATTTTTCACTGATTTCAATGAAGCGGTGTTATCCCTTATTCCACGTTACCCTGAGGAGGAAATGCAACTTGATTCTATTGCATATGGATTAACCACCGCGGCATTGGCCTAAGGAAGGCTTAAATGGAAGCAGACTACACACGTCACGGCGAACATTATTACAATTAGCTCGTTAAAGGAAATTCGACTGGAAATTCAGCTGGACAACAATGACATTAAAAATTTGCTCAATGCTAGAATCCTCTTATTAGTTCCCATCAACTTGCTCATGCTCTTCGCACGCTCTATACCTGCTTGTATCCAAAGGGGAGGAGGAAAAATATTTAGATCACTCGTAGGAGGAAATTACCCTCAACGTGCATGAAGAATAGTCTCTATCTCGCTTATCTAGTCCACCGATGCTAAGTTCTTTGCTACCATGCCTAATTTTCACGGTAAGGAGTTCAATAATTCAGCGGTATGTAATGACAGTTTGTTGTGGGTGGTGGAGCCTGGCTCAAATTCAAGAGAAAGGAGGCCGCGAAATAATGGTGGGCACAAAAGTGAGTAGAAAGGACCGTGCATAATAATGAAAAGTGTGCAAGATAGCAAGGAATGGATCTGGTGGCCCGAAAGGAAACAAAGAAGTAAGGAAAGTGGGAAAGAGAAAAGGTGAGGCTCATTGGTAGTAAGCCCCCTGATCAAGGGGAAGTGGTGACTGATCTGGCCACAGTTTGAGAATTCCTGCTTTTGCCGCCGCAACTTGGGATGCGTTACCGACAAATCGAAGTTGGTATAAAAGATTAATCTGATCAGTAGTCCAAAATCTGCACCCAACTCCATTTGCATCGAATTCGTATTTATGACGCCCATATCGAGTAATTTCCCCCCAAACTTGCCCCACTGATAGTCCAGGGGCAACATCGAGAATAAATTGGGCCTGTGCATCGGTAGATATTTCGTAAGGTAATTCTGAGATGATGAGGTTGGCCTTGGAGCCTCCCCGAAGGACCGAGCTCGGAACAGTGTGGCTCGGCTGACAATCAATTCGTACCGAGCTTGTGGAGGATGACGAAAGATAGAGGCACCAGTGATTAGTACCCCCTGCCTTCCGATGTGGAACGGCGAGGATGCGCTTCACTGGCATAGCCAACATTTGAGCCTCGCGACTGGCAGGCACATAGTGAACGGGCTGAAAACAAGACATAGCTAACGAGGCAAGACTAAAAAGAGAAGTCAGAAAGGCCAAACTAACAATGAAACAACAATACAGAACTAACAGGATTTGAGAGAAATTGTACAGTCTGTACAAACTAGATATTGCGGGCGAGAGAACACAGATGGGCTGTGAAGGAAGTTGAGGAAAACGCGTCCTTTAAATGACCATGGATCCGAAATGGAGGCCCATGTTAATTGTTTGAATAAAACTAGCATAAGTCGTTTCATGAGGCGCCCATTGCCTTACCCGTCGACTAGGCGTCCGAAGATTGATGCTCCTCAGTCCGGCGGTTAGCCAGGTCCCACTAGATAGTTAATCACATTTATTTTGCCTGAAAATCTTGTATTGCTGCGAAATCGGTAGTTTCAGCCAATGAGAAATGTAAAATGCACAACACTTTCCATTATGTAGTATTAGCGCTTGGGCATGACACCGAGGCGGGTGGATTGGGGATGTGCACAGCATTTGATTTACACACACCAATGATTTTGCTACTGTAGGCGCTGAACAAAGCGCCTCAACGAAATGCGATATTATAGGGCTAATGCTTTATTTTTGAGGTTGTCCACTAAGTCGATCCTTTCCAGTAAGTCCCTCAGAAAAATTTTATCGAAAATAGAAAAAGATCGTTGATTGTTGGCCATGTCTCTAGGCCTTTGCTCCTGTTTTAGACCTTCGTAATCACAGGCGATTATAAAAACTTTATCTGAAGTCAGCTCATATGAAATTACGGACTAGGGGCTCAGTAACACTGACCTGAGGGCGGTGGACACAGAGCCAGAGGCCCAGCAAATTCCAAGACCGCGGTCTCAAGAGCCTCTTCTTTACACAGTTTGCTTTTGCTGATAAAAGTCCGTCATAATGATGTATGATTAGTGTAGGAGCCGTTGGGTTTTTGATACTTACCAGTGGTTGTTAAACCTCCCAATAGTTTTGAATCTGTAGTTATGTACAGAACCTGCCAATAGTTCTCTTACCGTTGTGGGTTTAAAACCTATGCACCAGTAGTCACAACGGTTTGAATGCCTAAACAAGTGCACCATTGCAAGCCACGGGCGCTCATAGCTTTTATCCCAAAGCGGTCTGAATGCTTCTCTTTCAGCCACATTCATTTATAGAAACATTCCCTTTTTGCCGTGCTTCTAAGATGTAGTGGAAGAGAATATGGCTTTACTGGTGCAGTTTAGCGATCGACGGGGACATCTGTCTCGTGACTCATCATTCTGACAAGCACGTGTTGCCACCAAAGCGGGGTGATACACAAGTCACTGCATTACGAATAATGAGCCGTGATAATGCAAGCAACGTAACCCGATGTGAGTATCTAATGATGGGATATTTATCTGAAGTAAGACGCCAGGGAGCGCGAGTATGCATTTGAAACGAGTGAAGTCCACCTTCTATTGTAAAAAATAAGGAATTGCCAGACGCGATTGGTCAAAATTAACCTGTCAGGTGACTGACTGTGTTGGTTAGGCACCGAAAAACCCCTCCTTGACAGCTTGAAATCCGTTCTATTGATTCCGTCAGCTATACCAGTCCCCCCCCCCAAACATCCGATCAAATTTTTCGTGGTGTTGACGACCACCACAGACCACCACAACCCACCTGTTCAAGTCTCAAAGCCCAGTGCTGGAAATTGAGACAAGTCTTCACCCGCTGATGCTTCGCCCCAACCATGCCGACCACGCATTCGTTAAACCCCGAAGGCAAAAGAATATTGGCTTTAATACACGAGTGGCTTCCAAGTGCAGAGTTTGAAACCGATAAATCCGGCAATAGGCTCTACACCGACGCTAAACGGGACCTTTACGTTGCGCCGCTTCTTTCTCTATTAAATTTGAAGGTGTGAATCCTTGAGTTACATTTATCATGCAGATAGATGCTAAGTGAATAATACCATTAGCACCTCGGCTACTTCATTCAGCGTTGCTCTGTACCAACACCCGTCGAAAATTCCACTGGCCCGGGCTATCTAATCCCCGTCGCGAAAATCAATCAGACAACGCCGATTACCATACCTGGTGGGTCCTTAGAGCCAGGATCGTATATTCACTTCACTTCCGGAGAGAAATTTCTCCTCACACCAGAAATTGATTGTGTATTTGTGGTTGCACCTCAACAGCAAAAAGGATATTCCGAAGCCTAGTTCAATAACCGAATATGGGTCGTGTGGGAACATTTGGGGAAGAATTGTGCATCTCTTCCGCGGTACATGGCTGTTGCAATGGTGTCATTGACATACACACGTCTGGTTCAAGCGAGCAAGAATCAAGTGCATGCAAAGCATAGGCTGAAGGATCAAGGGACCAATAATGCCCCATCTCTGCTCGCATGGAAGGGTCAAGAATATACGGATGCCGCATTAAATCGGAGCTTCTCTGAGTTGCCTCGGTTGAGATGTCATATAGCCGTTCATGTCCCCTCATAGCCTGTGTGGAGTAGTCGGACAGTCGAGGGGAGGTGGCGGTTATGGTAAGTGGGCCATCGTCTCTGGCGTTAGGTTGAAGGGCCACATGTGGGAAGTTGTAGGAATATATGCTGTTAGTATTGTCTGTGCGACTGCTCAGAATATTGACGTGTTCAGTCCCATTGGGGATGTGTACAGCCATAGTCTGGGGCTCTTGGTCTTGTGTTACGTGGCGTGATTGTTGGTCATACATATCTGCAGCAGACGAAAATCAACGAAAGGTTGTCAAGTTATGGGTCGCCCGAACGTACCATCTTGAGAATATTGACGTTGGGTGAGTTGAGTTTTTCCTTGCTCGCTTCCAAGAATTGCGGCGGGCGATGCATGTAGTATGTTCGCATCCTCCAAGCAAGCATTATTTGTTTCTTGAGATTGCGTAAAGTGCTCTGCTTGTCCACTCGCGTTGGACCTAGCTAATATTTCTGCTGGAATGGACCTTTTCTTTGACGCAACAGAATAATCAGAGATCGCACGAGGCGGCGAGATAGCACGCCGGCGTTTATTTTGTCTGGCTGTGGTCAGATCACCGAGGATTTGCGTCCTAGTACATCGTTCTCCCATGTACCTCACTGAGCCGATTAGTACAAGTACAGGTAAACGGCGAACCACTTACCACAATCAATATCATAGGTTTCCTGGCATTGATCTCTCCACTCTGACTTTGCCGCAAGGCCAGATAATACTGGTGAATTGCGGATCAATTCGGCTAGCCGTGGCAGGTACTGATAGTTCAGGTCTCTAAACCTGTGAAACACGAAGAAGACAGGTAAAGAAGCACTCGTTTCGCCATAAAGTGTTTCAAAGACTCGGTATTTTATCCCATTCTGGATAGCCTTTCTAGTTGTTGCTTCTTCTTCTTCTTCTCCTTGCTGAGCCAGATATTCTCCAATGTGACCAGTACGCTTTGTAGCGTGTTCGAGATTTTGAGCAAGTATCTCAACCCGGGAAGTTTCATGGGTCTTTTCTTCCCATGCCAGGTACTCATCAGCCAAGGAACAGCGCCCAAGATTCGCCCGGAATGTCGCTGAAAGAGAGCGAATTTTTTGGGTCAGCATGATGTCAACAACGCGAGGATCCTTGCCCGTCCAGCTCCCGCTTGTGGACACTGCGGATTTTTCTGGCAGACAGATGAACTGCTCAATAGACTTTGACAGTTTATCCAGGCGTTGCATGATCTGTTGTAATATGTTCTGCTGTACTGTTTCGGTGTTCACTGGTGCACGTGGCTTTGATTGCTTCCCGTTCGGTCGCCGAGAATTTGATTGATGCCGATATTCCTGTGAATCACTAGCTTCTCCTTGACCTGGCTTCCCGCCCACAAAATGTGGCATATTTGCTTGGTATTTCTGGCTAGAGTCCTGCGAATTGTTGGAACGTGAAAGTCCACAAGATACATTGGTAGCCTCTAGTACTCCGACGCGCGCATTTTCGTTGCCATCCAGAGAACTTTCTGGTCCCGACTCTGATACAAGTCCCGAGGATTGAGCAACGAGAACGCGTCTCAAATTGACAAATGCAGACTCGAGCTCCCCATGATAGGGTAATAATTCGTCAATCTCTGGATTTGAGAGATTTGATAAAATCTTTGCTGCTTGCAAGATTTGCTGAATCGAAGCCATATTGGAAAAGAGACGTTGTTCCAGGTGAGCAGCAAGCGAAAGGGTAAGAAAGTGGGTTTAAGAAGGCGGCATCAGTGAGTCTGGAAATTGGGTGGATATGCAAGAGGGGTTGCTGATGCAAGGCGGCAGGGTCTTCTAGTACCGACGAGTTATATTCACCCGTAGCCCTTCTGATGCATGGAGCGGAGGCCTGGGCCCCCAATTGACGCCAGTGGCGTAATCAAAAGTTGGGATTCACATCAAATGGCTCGAAAAACCCCTGTCAATTATTTGTCCCGTCGGGACAAAAGCCGACCTAAATCGTTGGCTGCTTCTTACCCCTGCAGGCTCTATGAACTGACAATACAGCAGGAAAAGATCGGCATGGATACCGCTGATCAAGTGGATATTAACCTACTTTGACCACCAGATAAGTTCGGTTCAGAAAGAGCAAAAAGCTGAACTTCGAAGGAGCCGTGTCACACGTAATGCTTTGGTAGCGACTTTCAAGGATTCTCTTTACATCATTATCGTGAGGTTGTTTCAAGAAAGCAATTAAGCCCTGCGACGCTTGAGAAGATGAAGCATCGAAATGCCAGGTTATCAGCGCTAGCATCAAAACAGTACCATAACTGAGATTGTGTAACGCATTCCTGATCAAGGCGCATAAGTCGTTCTCAAAACAAAAATTTTCATCATCAAGACATGAACGCTTGGTTCTCCTGCTTCTCAGTGTCTCACAAATGTCTAGCTTCCAGAGCGACAGGGAAAAGAAAAGAGATATGGCCGATGATACAAAAGGCCAATTATTTCCAAAATCATAAAATTATTTTAAGGATTCACATCAGTGAAAGTATGATTTCCACGAGCCTACAAAAAAGCTGTCTTCTGTTTTCTAAATGCATTTCCCGCCTCTTTGCCTCCCCAGGCAGCTCGCGCGGGACAATTTTACTTCAAGGCTCAGATCCCAATCGAAGTTGTGTCCATGAATCTGAGATACCAATGTCGGAAGAACAGCCTATCTCTTCTGCCAGTCACTCAGTATCAATTCGCTTGCACGTGCGTTGTCCTTTTCTCCGCGTTAATATTTGACATCGAATCCTAACCGCAAAAGACTGTCCGAGTTTGGTTTTCTCCCAATGGGCTTCTAATCAAGGAAGACATCAAGAGGAAGGGCCTCGAAGATGTGGTTTTTGACGCCATTGTTCTTCCAGAGTTCAGCACTCAGCATCCCTCCCAGGATTCTGGAGTCGCAAAATCCGCAGTCTTAGTGGATTTTGCAGTACTTGAGACCGGCATCTCTCGGGTTTTAAGGAAATATGGGATTATAAAATTCGTTCCTCTGAGCAACGATGATCCGATTGTTTTGCAACAACCCACAGAAGACCTCGACTCAAAGAAAGCTCTTTGCTACCAGCGACTGCATTCACTATACTCGCAGGAATATTTGAAAAGGCAACACCTCGCAGAAACTTTAGGATTCGAGATGCAGGAGCTTTGGAGGAACTGGTACGATGAATCTCTGAAAAAACTTAGCAACCGCTTGAAAAAATACGGTTACTGCTGATTGTAGTATATATCTTTTGTACTTCCATTGATCGATAGACAGAGTTCAGTTCAGGGCAAGTAAAAAGTCAAAGTTCGAAGGGACCGTGTCACACATAATGCTTTGGTAGCGGCCTCCAAGTATTCTCCTAACTTCATTATCGTGAGGCTGTCTTAAGAAAGTAGTCAGGCCCTGCGACACTTGAGAAGACGAAGCATCAAAATGCCAGGTTATCAGCGCTAGCATTAAAACGGTACCATAACTGAGTTTGTGTAACGCATTTTCCACGGAGTCGCACAAGTCGTTTTCAAAGGAAAGTTTCGCATCATCAAGTGACGATTGCCAGAACCTGCTTTTTTTCAGAGCGTGACAAATGTCTAACAACTTTCTAGCATCTTGGCTTAAGCTTTCCGAAGGGTTCCACCTCCAGAGTGACAGGGAATCAATGCGCAAAATGAGCATTTCCTTCAAAGCAATTTCTGCCGGCCCATGTAAAAATTGGATAGGAATCGGGGTAGACTTCTGGTGTCAGCAGATCATCGTCACCAGCGGTATGTGGATACTCACCATGATTGAAACTTTGGTTCAGTGACGAGGTGCAATCAATGAACCTTCAAATTTGGAAATGGATCCCTTTATAACAGCTGGATCTGACGCCTTTCACCTCTGCTGAAGCTTTTTACGATATACTTAGCTACACGACTCGAACCGACCTCATGCATTGTCTTACTTCTGTATCGCTCCAGTCTCTTTTTCCAGATTGGGTACAAAATTTTTGGATATCAGAAGGAGAGCAAAGTAGAGAGGGGCTGGAACAAATTATCCCCAATGCTGCCAGCCCATATACCCGACCCGAACCTGCAGCATATCAGCTTCAAGATACCGAAGTCAAAAAGCCTCGAACAATTTATAATTCAAATCAAAAAAAGAAGCAAAGAGTATCGCGTGTCGGTTCATTCAACGGCAATTCCAGTGAGTGTTTGCCCATGGCACAAATCTTTTGATGTTCTTTCTCACCCTTCAACCATTAGCAAACCGGCCTCGAAACGTCTCTATCACACCAGACGACAGCACAGATCACACAATCATTTTGCTCCCTCATATTCCTCCAAATATTCAACTTATCAAAGGCAGAATTATCGACGTGGGAGCGAGGAACGTCGATTATTTCGATGAGTCCTCCCCTACATTTGAAAAGGCTACTTTGAACAAGGTGTCAAATATTAGTCGGGCAGACGGGGCTCCAGAAGGCCTCTCACTAGCTCCCTTCAATTCTCAAGTTCATTAATTTCTGATGGCCAAGGCTTTTAGATATTTTAGTGAAGGGGTTTTGCTAGCTTTGCATTGCATCTCGGCCCACACGACTTGGGATTTTGCTATATTGTTTGTCCAAACAGAATAAGGTTTTTGAAAAGCAAGTAGATCATGGACTCTTCGACATAACTTGCCATATCTGCGTTTCGCAATATGTCTTTCTACATTCCCCGGTCCTTCTTGACTAGTCAACTTTATTCCAAAGTGGGGAAGAGAGTAGATGCTGACCAATGACATTATTCTTCCACACAAATTCATACTAGTCACCCTCTGGCTTTGCAATTTTATCATATTCAATATTAGGCAATACGAAGGAGTAAATGTCGATGGATCGTGGATATATCGAATTGATTCGCTAGAACTTTGCGATACGAAATAACCCGCATCTGAGGTGTGACTATGATCCTTTCCAAAGGTAGATTACCTCAAGGGAGGTGAAAGATAGCCCAGTGAGATCGGGGAGTTGTAAAGTACAAGTAAATTTCTTATTAGTTCTTATCCTTTTTTCATTTAAAGTAATCTCATAGTGGCACTATGGTAAGTTTGCTATAAGAAGGCATCATCGCTAGCGAAGCATCCAAAGTCTTGCTATCAACCTTCCTTATTTCCGTACCCCAAGATGAACTATTCGCAATCATCCACCCACTCACCCTTCGCACTCCAAAACATGATCAAAGTTCGGTATAGCGTTATGCAAATGATCTTAATACTTAACTATCTCTTCATTGCATCATCAACCGTCGAGGGTGAATCTAAGATTCGGAGAGTTATAATGATGGAAGAGAATGAATGGGAGGCCGGCTTCGTGCCTGGGCGCTTTAATCACATGCAGGTAGAGATGTGGTGGATGGAGACACGGAACTTTTTCACAGAAGCAGGATCCCTTCGTGCGTTTTCAGTGGAAGATTTGAAAGCCCACCTTGGATATATGCTCTTCATGCTTGGCGAAACTTCACTTCAGTCGTCCTGTTCCGGATTCATGCTATGGCGGCGGCAAAATCCTTCTAAAAGACCGTTTGGGAGTAGAGCAAGTATAGCTCTCATTTGCTACAGCTTTTCGGGAATAGCCAATATCAGCGACTATCAATCGGTCGATCCATGGTTATTTGACATGGGATTTGTTCATGATATGCTCCGCCGTCTTCAAAGGTCGCCCTTATTCGATGACGACATTCGGTTAGACGAACTCAAAATTGTGCTCACAAATCTTGAAGCGATTTTGTCTATGGAAGATGAGCGGTCAGCTTTGATTCAACCTCATCCCATCGACATCAACGATACTATTCAAATACAAGCTTATTTTGCGACAGCATTTCGTGCACTTGAACCAAGCATACTATTGCAAATTTTGCCGAAATGGAGAAAAGTTTGGATTCGATCCAGAAAGAACAGCAAAGACGATTTGCCCCGCCTGGTCATGGAACCAATGACTCACGGTAGGAAGCAGGACGCCTTTCATTTTCCTGATGCCGCTTTCTGACATTGACAGATATGAGAGTGCAACATATTGCCAACATCTTTCAAGAAGTCTCATCCCTGAAAGCATTAGGGCAAGAGACAAAGCAGGTGAAGCTGTTAGAAAGATCCAAGCCCGATAGAATGATACTTGGTGAGATATTTCAAATCAGAAGCATCCAGCAAAGATGCGAGAATATGCACCTAGGTTGGCCGACCTGTACCGACGTAACATGACATGAACTAACATGGTGCAGCCGAACCAGTGGTAGTCCACATTGTCCAGGTCTCGCCGAATCCGTAAGGTGCTCGAGCCAACGCGCTTTAAGACGGCGGGCATTTGACAGGAAGAGAAGGGATATCTCGAGTGAGGCTCAGTCTACTATTGAGTCCCCATTTACCCATAGTACAATTGAGAATAAAGGACCTTTGCGGTCATCCGTTTGACTCTTTTCATCGAAATAGGGGACGCAGAGACGAAAGGCTTTGCCCTCTCAAACTTATTGATTGGCTCCAAGTAATTCATTACTTTACCATCCATGCTTCATAAATCCCCTTTTGGCGCAAACCGCCGACTGATGCAAAACCTGGGCATGGACATGTAAATTCCAATTCCGAGAAGACAACGCAATGTCATCGCCTTCATCTTCGGGTTGATCATCTGGCCCCTGTCCATTGACTTTGCCGAATTAATTCCAGCTGACCAATTCACCGCAGCTGAAATTCAGAGCTACCTCTTAGGTTTCAAGGGTGAAGCTGAAGTGGCTGTTGAAAAGGCTGCCGAGTGGGTAAAAGAGACAATGAGGGTAGAACTGTGCAGTAGTGAAATTTGAGAGAGCTGCGGTTGGTCATCGGTTTGAACGTCATGCCTTGACAACAGTGCGCCAGAGCTCGGCTGACGGACTGGTCCGATCAGCTTTCTGCCAGCAGGTCCCGTCTCCAGAAATTCTGAAGCCTCACATTTCCGGCAGAATTAGTAACCCAAAGCGGTTAGCGCTTGTCTTTATACTAGTCAGAGTAGCGCCTTTCCGAATCAGTTTTTAGTAACGCTGCAGAGTTCCTGCCATTGTTCCCGTAATACTAACTTATGTGCCACTTTTCAAGGACCATGGTCTTCTTATTAGAGGCTACGATGGTATGGGATCAGTGCTTAAAGCTCCAAGAGGTAGGCATCCTCGCACGCTCCATCAAAGAGGCTCGTTTACGCTACTTTACGCATGTGATATGCGTCGGATGCCTCGACTTTCTGCTTGCACAAATTATATTTGAACATCCTCTGTTGTGAGTGTGTCTTCAATTTGATACATGAGCGAGTTAAATAGATCATCCCTCAAGTTCAAACTGAGGGTAGTATCTTAGGCTCGGAAGGCTGTAGCTTTAGGACACGACGTGAACAGGAGATTTAGGTGATTTGATGAGATAAGAAGATTTTTATGAAGATCTGTATTTGATTGGAATAATGTAATGCGTGACATAGCTCGGGTCACCAGCTTCCAGTCCTTTGGCAGATAAAAGCATACCCGGAGATATGGAAAGTCGAGGTATTTTGCGGATGCGTCAGAGAGTCGTCTTGTTCAGAGCGAGCTACATTGCCATCTTGAGTTCGGAGAGAGGCGGTTTTTGTCAAATTAGAACCAGTAAAGCAGAAAGCTAAGAGGAAGCGGCAGCCTGAAGAGCGCGAGAAAGCAAAAGCGGCCGACGTGCCGAAGAAACCCGCATGATGCGCCATCACCAAAGCAACGCTGTGGCAGGAAGAGCATGCAAACAAATTACCAGCAGCGAGATGATACATTACATTGCAAGATACATACTATTTATTCCCTTTGTTTCTGTCTCATTCTGCTAGCCACGGTCTAGACCCATGTTTCCTAATACAGATTAGTGGTTCCCATGCGACCGAAAATAGCGGCAGCCCGACATCTCTCCCTTCCCCAATATCTCCTGGTTGGAGCTTACACCCACTGCACAACCAACCATGGAGGAAACCTTTCGGTCTTTAACAGCGGAGAAAATCCAGGAGCTGCTAGTAATCTGCGGAATCAGTAACTGCAGCGATGAGCCTATCAGGCAACACATACTTGGCATTTCTGACTTCAGTGAGCCCCCAGACTGCTGTTCGAGCAACTTTCCACTGACACGCATAGTCCGCCAAACAAGACAGCAGGTAGGAATAACAGATCCACCACCTCTTCCTACTCCCGCAGCTAGTCCGGATCCCGAAGCAAAGCGCGGCTCTTATCGGTTCCTCCCCACACCTGAAAAACGAAGTAGAGCGGACTACACGGGGCTAGACGCACCGTCTCATAAGAAGAAAAGGAAGAACAAAGTCAAGGCGAAAGACAAGACTACTCTCAAAGCAACGGCGCAAGGGATGAATGATGCCGCACTACCTCCAGGAGGCATGCCAACCAATTCCCCGTCAACCGATAAAGCGAACACAGCGATGAACTTACCCCCGGCTGCGGCACCCTTGACCAACTTACACAACCACCCAGGCGGAAAAGCGCCGCAAAGTATCGTCGAGAACATACTTGTCAACTGTATCAAACTTAACGATCCACTTGGAAGATACGGACACCGTTCAAAGCAGGCAATTATGACAACGAAGGTTGAGGCGATTCAGAGTTTTGTGGATGACATTGTCAAGTTACAATACCCCGATGCAGTCCAGCTAATCAAGCAGGAGAATGCATTCTCAGCAAGCAATAGTATCCAATCTCGATTTAACGAGACCGTGTATTGGGAAATCATCAAAAAAGGCGCCGAACTCCTTGATCCAAAGGATTTACCAACATCCAAAGGCCCTCTTGATGAATTCACGATGGCCGAGAAGGTCGCCACCGAGCGCTTCATGAGGGAAGCAGGTTATGGACTTAGCCTTGCTAATCAACGGCAGTGCCGTCTTTTTTGGAAACGACTGTTCGAGATGCGGAACGCGGGTGTTGACAAAATTCTCTTGTATCGCACAAAGGAATTTGACCGCTTCTGCAAAAGCTGCTCATCAGAATCTGGGGCTTCTTTGGTAGAGATGGTCCGGAACTGGGAAGAAAGATATGCCTTCCATATCAAACAGTTGGAAGAGCGTGTGGCTGAGGAGAGCAAGGGCGATTTCACAGGAAGACTATGGCTGAGCCAGCCGCTTGTAGCGGACAGACTTAGTGTTCCTGAAAATGCGTGGAACAGCGCTATCAACCCATGGTTCTCCAGCGTAGAGGAAACCGTCTTCCAATTGAGCGGATCACATGAGCCATCCGCTGTTACGCTCGGTGGGTTCTTTGACTTGCAGCCAAAGGCAGAAACAATGCGGAACAAGTCTATTTTCGTTACTCTTCAGCCCAAAGATGATGTACCTCTCACGGTTTGCCCCATCATTTCAGTGCAGAAAGGAGATACTCTTGGGATATTTGCTGGAGTGATTCGATACTCTTCAGAATACAACGTTGTCTACGGTATACCTGGTCCCGAGAAAAATCTTTGGCTGGATTATTCCACGGTGACAGGGGCACTGAACTTTATAAAAGTATCAGCTCCTGGGGGTGACTCCAATGTTCGCCTTCAGTGGGAGCTCATCGATGGACGGAGTGAAGGGAAAGCGTTTCTCACGTGGAAAGTCTCGGTTGTTGCTCTTCGAGCAATCCAATCATTTGAAGAAATTGTTCGCGCTGCTCCTCAAAAAGAACAATATCTCCTGCACCAGTCGCTGGCTTGCGCAAAGCGAGGATATACGAAATACCGAAGTTCCTGATACTTTATTTTTTTACTTCTAGCTGCTCGTTGAATAGAATTATCGCTACAGTAGATTTCGAAAACGGATTCCCCCATGGACAATCACGCGTTGTTTTTTCGGCCTGTACCCAATCACACTAGTCCGTATTGGGTTACTATAGGAAACAACCCTAGCTTCGCCGTATCATGGTATAAAACGTATTAGCCTTTCGTGCCCACTGAGTCATTGTAAATTACTGTATACCCCCAAAGAATGTGCTAGAAAGGTATCTAGATGGGTGGAAAGATCTGGTGATCTGGCTTGATCTATGCCCCTTTTTCCCTCTCAAATTAACCCCTGAACGATAACTCGAAACACGTTATTCAAATCCAAGTTAACCTTTTGGCGGCCTCATTCCCATGTGTGTTGAACTCATAATAGTAATGGCACTAATAACTGTGTCATCGATATTCTACAGTAGTTACGAAGTGATAGAATTTTATGTAAGCAGACCAAACAAGACTTCTGGTCCTGGCGATCTGGCAGGATCACCCCGCAGTCGCTCCCGCTAAACGTAGCCTCAATCACACCCGCCTTGCTTACAATAAAATTTGTAGCAAAATAAAACCACTGCTGGTGTAACTATCTCAACATACCTCCTTCAAGTTATTTTCAGCTGTTTCGCCCCACAAAAATGAGTTTTGGCTTCAGTATTGGAGACTTCATGACGGTTATCGAGCATGCCAACAAGATCCGCAAGGACTTTGTGGGGTCCCCGTCTCAATTCAAAGCCATCTCCGATGAGTATGCCTTCCTCTTGCCCCTTACTCTGGGTTAAGACTGGGATGTCGCTAATTTCTGCCTAATAGGGTCAGGAATTTCTCATTTCTTCTCCAAGATGTCGAAGTCGACATGTGCGACGAAGAGCTCAACACCCAACAGAAAACAAAGTTACTTTACATAGCAGAAAGTTGCCGTGACCTCCTCACCGAGATCGAGATAACGGTCCGCAATTACCAGGAGTTGAAAACCGAGGATTGTGTAACGAAAAACAGGGTAAAGCGAGCGTGGAAACGACTCAAGTGGGAGCCGGACGATATCCGTGACTTACGACATCGTCTCAATAGTAATACTGCGCTCCTCAATGCTTTCAACAGTCGTATCACTCGAGAGGGTGTCTCCGAATTATTGCAACATCAAGTCGACCAGGGACGTCAGGCAATGCTCGACTGGCTGTCATCTGTCACTTCTGCAAAACAACAAAGCGACTATGTTAGTCGACGCCAGCCAGGGACCGGAGACTGGCTCTTAGAAACAACTGAGTTCCATGCCTGGATTGCAGGGCCGAAACAGACGCTGTTTTGTCCCGGCATTCCGGGAGCCGGAAAAACGACTCTTACGTCCATCGTGGTCGAAGAGCTTTATCTGCGGTATGGGAATGACAGCGATACCGCCATTTCTTACTTTTATTGCAACTTCAAGCGACCGGAAGAACAGAATGTGGAGAAGCTCCTGGCAGCTTTGCTCAGGCAGATCACTGAAAGAAAGCCGTCTTCTTCAGCTACAGTGCAGGCTCTGTATGATAAGCATACAGTAAGAGGAACGCGGCCATCGGTAGGCGAAATTTCAGTCGCCTTACATTCAGTTTCCAGTCACTTTTCGCAGCTCTTTATTGTGATCGATGCTTTGGATGAGTTCCAGGTCCCTGGCGGATCAAGGAACAAGCTTCTAGATGAGATCTTCAGTCTTCAAGAAAAGTTCAATATCAACTTTTTGACGACTTCGAGGCTCATCCCTGCGATTATCTCGAGGTTTGAGGGGAAGCCTTTGCGGGAAATATGTGCACGCAAGCAAGACGTGATAAGATATTTGCAGGGCAACCTAGCAAAGCTCCCATCCTTTGTATCATGCAATCCAGAACTTCAGGAGGATATCACTACGGGTGTTAGTCAGGCTGCCGATGGAATGTGAGTCAATAACAAATAACAACTGCCCTTCTTACCCTACTAACATAGACCTCAGGTTTCTTCTTGCACAGCTTTATCTCGATTCGCTGGCAGGTAAACGGTCGCCCAAGGCGATTCGATCTGCGCTGACGAGATTCTCGAGCGGAACTAAAACAAATGACTTTCCATATGACGATGCTTATAATGAGGCTATTCAGCGAATCCAACGTCAATCTACAGATCAGAAGGAGATGGCTTTACAAGTCCTCTCGTGGATCGCCTGTGCCAGAAGACAACTCACCACAGTAGAGCTACGAACTGCTCTTGCTGTTGAGGTTGGCGAGTCGG
Source organism: Penicillium sp. MA 6036 (assembly GCA_003138045.1). NCBI lineage: Eukaryota > Fungi > Ascomycota > Eurotiomycetes > Eurotiales > Aspergillaceae > Penicillium > Penicillium sp. MA 6036. Next base: position 36,864 of record QAGG01000184.1, read on the forward strand.
AGTTTGACGAGGAAAACCTTCCAGAGGTAGCCGATATGGTCTCCTTATGCGCAGGTTTAGTTACAATTGACAAAATAAGCGACATCGTCAGATTGGTTCATTACACAGCACAGGCATACTTTGAGCGAACCTGGACCCGCTGGTTTCCCAACGCACATTCTGAGATTGCAACAATATGTGTCACCTATCTATCATTCGATTCTTTCAAAGCAGGCTCTTGCTGCAGTGATGACGAGTATGAAGCACGCCTACTGCAATACCCACTTTACTCATACGCAGCTCAAAATTGGGGCTACCACAATCTGAAGCAAGCAATAAGCAAAGACTTGGTCATGCAATTTCTTAATGACGGGTCCAAATTGGACGCTTCTGCCCAAGCCCTTTTGGCGCAGCAGAATCCGAGTGATCGTATTCATTACAGTCAGCCAGTTCCGAAGCACATTACAGGTTTCCACTTAGTGGCATCTCTTGGACTAGAACGTGAAGCACATCTATTGATTGAGCTTGGTAATAAATCTGATTTAAAGGATTCATTCGGAAGAACTCCTTTATCGTGGGCTGCACGTGATGGTCGTCTCACAATGCTCCAGCTCTTACTAAAGAATGGTGGTGATTCAAGGAGCAAGGACAGGAACGGTCAGACTCCGCTATCGTTGGCAACATCAAACGGTCACATGGGGGCGGTCCGGCTCCTATTAGAGGAGTGCAATGATCCAGACTCAAAGGATATAGATGGTCGGACCCCTCTATCATATGCAGCATCATACGGCCACAGGGGCATTGTCCAAATCTTGCTAGAACGAGGTGCAGATCCTGAATCCAAGGATCAATATGGACAAGCCCCAATTCTGTGGGCATCTTCGTGCGGCTGTGAGGAGGTTGTGGGTCTTCTGTTGGAGTACGGTGTCGATCCAGACACGAACATGAAAAACGGGATGACCCCTCTATCATGGGCTGTTGCAAATGGGCATGAAACCGTGGTTCAACTCCTGTTGGATAAGGATGTCGACCTAACCTCAGAAGATATTTACGGTAAGACTCCAGTCATTTGGGCTGCAGAAAGGGGCAATGAGGTGGTGCAAAGGCTGTTGGCAGCGTGCCATATAGACTAGCAACACCGCACCCCTGTCCGCCGCTAACGGAGTGGTGGTATGGAAATTGCATGACTGAGGTCGGATTTATCATCTAATTATGAATATCAGGTATAGAAGGGCGCTGAGGTAGCAGTGTACAACCCCGCCGTTTGTCGAAATTAATTATAGCTGGTTGGTCGGCAGAATAGAAGTCACATGGTTTAGACGGTGTGTGCTAGTTCTGCTGGCAGAGTACCGGGCACAATGCTTCTTGAAAGACAGCGCAGGTTTGTGCTTCTCCAAGTAGAGCAAGGAGTATGTAGCGTAAGACCAGTCATGTCGGGTCAATAAGAAAGCATAGTCCGTGAACTTGATTCTAGTCGCTTTGAAGCAGTCCTCTATCCACAAATATACTGGGGCTCCTCTCAAATCACGCGCAGTTTTCCCAAACACCTAGGCAACCCCCCCCCCCCCCCCCTTGGTCTATAACCCAAAATCTTTCTCATACAGATTGGAGCTTTCCTGGGCAAGCCTCGTACCAATCTTCGGTAAAGTCACTACAACCCCCCGATGTTGACAAATATATTACATATTGTCTGAGATCACAGTTCTGTACCTGCTCAGATGTTAATTAAATTACCTACTTACATAGGTTTCGCGGAAAACCAGCTATACTAGTCAGTTTTGTATTTCACTGACTTACCACAGTTCATCGGATATCTTTACAACGATAACCCGGTCGGGCTTTTATAACCCTGACCATGGTAAGATCACTAGCCTTCGGGTCTAATTCTAGATACTAATTCATTTTTTCATAATTGGTTTATCTGCGTACCCATCTTCTTATCTTAATTTAATATATACATTTTTATTATTTTATTATTAAATTAAATTAATATCCTTATTACTAAATTAAATTAAGCAAAACTTAACTTAATTTATACTAAACATAATTTTCTTTGATAGCTTATATAAAGCTATCTGTGTGTTAATCAATTCTGCCGTATTCTACAGGCCCCATTCCGAAACTCGTTGCACCTTGTTGTACTAATCACGTTCTAGGTAGTTATTTACTTAGAAGAAGGCCCGGTAGCAACTAGAACTTAGTTCGCGACACGTTCTGTTAGAGAGTGAGCCACTTTGAATATGTATAGGTCCTTACTGTTCTAATGGATGGTACGCTTGTAGATTATTTATATTTGAACAAGAACAACAACTATGAGCAGAGTGCAGAGAAACGCTAACCGCTTTCAGCTCATCATGTACCACATCAGTCCCTCTCATTCACAGTCGATAGCATAGCTACACCGTCATGGCTTTTCGCCATGAAATCACTTGAAGAAAGATTTCGGAAACTTCTATTGCTATGTGTCCTCAAATGAACCGGCAAGCGACTAAAACAATCATTCATGGACTTGAAAACGAGCGGCGATTCGGGAAATTAGTGAAGCCGAAGTCTGGCTGACGTGATGTGATTGGCTTCTCTCGCACCATCGTTCAGAGTGTCACAAGTCTAAATCAGGTTACTAGAGCAACGAAGATGTTTTTGGGGGCCTATGATGAACTTGCATATCGCTTTGCGAGGGGTCAATGTAAATGAATACTACTACTACTACTACTACTACTACTACTACTACTACTATGATAAACTTGATGGTTGATGCAGCAACAGCCATTGAACAAATGTCATACAGTTAGAATGAAACAAGCATAAGCAAGATATTTAAGCAAATAATCCCTGATCTCTGTTCGTTACTTGCTTCACAATCACCAATGATAGTAGGGTAAAACTCCGCGGACGAGCACAAGGATCACTTTCCCAACCGAATCATGAAGGCCATGGCTATCTTTCGTCTAAAAAAGAGGCGCCATTTGGTCGCTCATTGTTATGAGCGATGGACTTCCGCCTTGAGCGGGTCGATGACCTCCGGGGGACGACTAAGCTAGTTGACATTTGACTAGCTTCATACTCTGCTGCTATGCACAGCTTCTGCGAGCTTCTCAACTGGGTCATTCGAGTTAACGGGTCACGATTGCCATCTTTTACCAGCAAGATGCATGGGAATACGGTCAGAATGTTCACGTCTCGAGCAA
>QAGG01000185.1:0-39785 GCA_003138045.1 Penicillium sp. MA 6036
CCCCCTCCGCCTCTTCCCTCTCAGACTACCAAGGCGTCTCAATAGAGCAATACAGCGCCCTAGTCACCCTTCTCCGCCGCGAGCAAACAGCCCGCAGAAACCTCGAAGGCCAACTCGGTAATCTGAGAGACGACGTTCGTCTCCTGCAGCGCGCAGCCATGGAATCCATCCAATCAGGAACCATGAAGCCAGTGCACACAACCGACTCGCCCGAGTTTCTACGATTCAGGCGCGCATTGGACGACGACTCCTCGCCACCGCTGAGATCAGAGGAAAAGCCCGATGCAGACTCCGACTGGGATCGCTCGATCTATTCCCGTGATGATCCCGTCGCCCCCAAGTGGGAGAGACAGAGGGTCGTCACCGCGCCTATGATTTGATTCAATTTCCCACATTCCTTCTAGATTCCCAATCTGTTATAAAGCTTGAGCGCAGGATCGCGAACAAGAGTCCGCCTCGTCCTGGCTCGCTTTTATTTTTTTTTATGAGGGAGATATTACATAACTTCTAATGTCAAAAATACCTTCTCCGATGAGATATCCACCGTAGAACACAAACCCCATCTGCACTATCCCCATGAGGTTGTCCAAGCAAGATCTATGGTTACCCACACCCACACCTCCGGCAAATCACCGGTCCCCCATTGTGGACACACCGTTACATGAGAATCTACATCCCGAGCAATCAGAGATAAACCTTCCACTCCCACCAGCCGAAAGAGCTTATCTCAACAATGCGGGGAACCCCAATTTAAACCCCCCATCACCGAGAACCCAATAACTTTGGAACTACCCACCACAATGGCATTCAAAGTCACCATAATAGGCGGCGGCATAGGCGGCCTAACCCTAGCAATCGGCCTACTAAAACGCGGCATCCCCTTCGAGATCTACGAGGCCGCGCACGCATTCACAGAAATCGGCCTGGGCCTCTCCCTCGGCCCAGCAGCCTACCGCGCCCTCCCACTCCTCGACCCCGCCCTGCGCGCAATCCACGACAGCCTCGTAACCACACACGCCGACAGCCCCGGCTACGAAAGATTCCGCCAGACATGGTTCGAGATCGTCTGGGGCTGTGGCGCGGCCGAGGGAGAAGTGCTAATGGATCTAAAAGCGCAGCCGAGTGGACAGACGGCGCTGAAAAGAGCCGATTTCCTAAATGCGCTTGTTAATCTTGTTCCGGCGCATACGGTGCATTTTGGTAAAAGGCTTGTCGGGCTGGTGGAGGGTCAGGGGGAGGGGGAGGGGGTGAGGTGTGAGTTTGAAGATGGGGAGGTTGTTGTTGCTGATGTTGTGGTTGGGTGTGATGGCATTCGGTCACGGGTTAAGGAGTATGTTTCGCAGTGTGACTTGCAGCCGAGATTCAGCGGTATGTATGCGTATCGGGCTGTGTTGAACATGGATAAAATGGTGGAGGCCGTTGGGGATAGGCGCGCTAGGGTTTCGACGATATACGTTGGTAAAGGAGTGTACGGCATTTCGTATCCGATTATGCGGGCGAAGAAGGTCAACTTCGGAATCTATGTTCTGAGTGAGCAGTGGGATCATGATTCTTGGGTGCGGCCGGCTAGAAGGGAGGATATCCTGCGCGATACGAAAGATATGGGACGATTCATTAAGGCTGTTGTCGAGGTATGTCGCTTCATTTTCTTTTTGGATTTGTGGGAGTGTGATGTCTCCAGTGATTTCAATTTCAATTGTGGGCGACTGACATTTGAAGCGCATGACCGATACATCTCAATGGGCCCTTTTCGAGCATCCCCATATTGCAACTTATGCACGCTCTCGCGTGGCAATCATGGGCGATGCTGCTCATGCCTCAACACCCCATCAAGGTGCCGGTGCCGGACAGGCAATTGAGGATGCCCATGTTCTTGCTGAGCTTTTAAGTGACGAGCAAGTGAAGACTGCCGACGATGCCATTGTGGCATTGCGGGCTTATGACCATATTCGACGCCCGCGAAGCCAGCGAGTCGTAACAAGCAGCAAAGAAAACGCGGATGTACTATGTTTGTGCTCTGAGGGAGTGGGTGATAATCCTGCGAAGCTGGTGAATACTCTCAATGAGCGTTTTAACTGGCTTTGGGATTTGGATGTTGAGGATCAGGCCGAGGAAGCGAAAGCAAGGATGGTCGAGCTGATGGCCAGTCATTCTTTGTTGTCTGGGCTCTCTGGATAGCATGTCAATAAAACTTAGGACCGGGCGCAATATGCTTGGGGTGTGTCTTTAATTAAAGGGTTAATTTATGACTACTCCATTGAGTGGACTTGGATTTGTTCCTGGGGGTATGCATACAGTACCTAGGTAGTGATGCAGCATGCATTGACTACCAAATATGTGTTAATGAAGCTTTACCATGCGTGCAGCTTCATTTACCCTTTGCAAGTTTGTCAGTTCCTTTGTCAGTTTATCAATGGTTTTGATTGATAGTTTGTTAGCTAGCTGATTGACAGGAAGCAGCATAAGAAGCAGAGCTTCTCCTGCCTTCCTTGCCTTCTTCATGAATGGATACTTCATTTTTGAGACCTTATCCGTAAGATTTGCCGCTCTCAACACATATAGTGGTGTTTCATAAGTATTTGACCACGAGGACTTTCGGATCCACCTTCTATATAGCCTGGTCAACTTGTATTCAATAACTTGTCTATCCTTTTTGCTGTCTTTCTGAAGATCTTTAGGTTATATATCAAATCGAGTTCTAGAGGTCTTTTTTGCTATCTTTTTTGCTATTATATCTGTGGTCAAAGTACTTAAGGTCAAATCCTTATACAACACCACTGTACCTGCCTTGTTTACATCCTTCCTATTTATTTCCTTCCTACCCTATTTTCTTCTTCCTTTCTGCATCTCTCTTCCATCTCACAAAACCTCCTTGTTGCTCGGGGAATCGAAAGTGGTCGCCACCACACTGAACGCTTCCGGGGACCTCGGGACGGGAACATGCAAGGCATGTTCAAGCCATACGCAATGCTCTGTGACGAAGCGGGTCAATGCCTCGAGGCCGACTCAATGATCCCCTTTATAGGCTATAGCTCATTACGCTCAATCACTCTGATCGGTGATCCCAAAGCACAGGCACTCCTGGCCGCACGGCTATCTCTGTTTTGTCACACTGACAATTCTCGTCGGATCCGTTCCTTGTTCGATGTCTTTGCTGGAATTCACTTGGTCAAAGACCCACCTGGCAACGGCAAGACCCGAACCACCGTGGTCATCCTCTTGATGCTAGCCAGCCTGGATCTTCCGGTCCTTATCTGTGCAGGCTCAAATCAAGCCGTCGATACCCTCTTAATCGACTACCAAGACGCTCTTCGCAGAGATGAAAGGCTTCGGCAATGGTGTGGGAGCTACTGCTGGTTCCGGACCCCGTACTATCAGATGGCATCTCTGCGCTGGGCAAGCCGGCGCCGACCAATCGAGACGAGAACTATTCAGCCATCCTGGTCTGAAAAAAGCTCTCGAAGCTTGCCAGATCGAATCTTGGGTGGTCCAGGAAGCCCAAGAATTTCTGAATTCTCTGGACAGGAATCGGGCGCAGGGTTTGACCAAAGAGGAGGCTCCCCGTCTTCAGAGTAGCTACGAGCATGTGCTCTGTGGGGTTCTGAGAAGGATGAACGTTGTCGCCGTCACGCTAAACGCGTCGGGGGACCTTGATCTACAAGGCGTTTTCCACCCATACGCCATGCCGTGTGATGAGGCCGGTCAATCCTTGGAGAGCGATACCATGATCGAGTTGACAGGCTATCTCTCCTTTCGGTCAATCACCTTGATCGGTGATCCTGATCAGCTCCCCTCGAGGGTGGTCTCATGGGATGAGAACGAGGGCGGCAAGTTTTACGCCCGATCCCTAATGTCCAGATTGGTCAGCAGCTACCCTCTCACGTTGCTGAAGGCAACTACCGAGGCCACCCCGAAATTCTCGATTGGGCTGCGAAGGCGATCTATAAGGGCACGATTACTGCTAGTGACGAGAACGCCAGGGCCGAACGTGTGGGCAATGTATGGGAAGCATTCACCCATTCCCTCCACCATTTCCGGGTCAGGGGACTTATTGGGAAGCGGCGTCTTTTCATTGATACCGACGGCTTCGCGGAACAGCCAGAAGGATCCACGTCTTGGCGCAACGATGCCCATGTCAATGTTGTGATGACATTGCTCAAGGCACTGTATGCGAAGACATGCCTGACCGGTCGCATCACTCCCGCCGACGTGATGTTGATCTGTCCCTACAAGGATCAGGTGAAACGAGCTTCGCCTGCGAGAGGGTGGAATACGGCCGTCGTGTCACAGTGGACGGCTCTCAAGGCCAAGAGTCGAATGTGGTGATTTTTAGGTTCACCAAACCGCGCACCGCGGAGTGCGCTGGACTGGGCTTATTGTGTAGCTACCAGCGGTTGAACGTGGCCATGACGCGCGCCAAGAAGCTGATGATCGTGGTCATCAATATGCGCATCTGGAACGAGAGGTTTGTCGCGATTGCAAAGTCGAGCAAAACCAGATTCTTGGCCAGCCTTCTCCAGGATGCGGTCAATAAGCGCGAACGCTCGTTATGATGCAGTAAAGCTGCTTGCGACGACGATCGGGTATCTCGCTGGTAACAATGTTTCGGATGCAGTTATGTGGTGTGTTTCGTCTGCCCGTGGTATCTTGAATACCTGCCAAGCCGAATTCACGGGAGAACGTGTCGCAGCGTTCACACAAGTCCAGGACAATTACCTTGCTGCTCATGCACTCAATTCTGACATGATCCGTCGAATTATCACCGAGAATGAGCCCGAGGCTCGGATTACCTTGCTACAGGCCCAGGAGCTCGGTAAGTCAACATTAGTCATCCACAATCGTTCAACTGCTGATAATTATAGGCGACATTTGGAAGAGGACCCTGAGAGATGCGACATTCTGAGGTGGGAAGGCCCGTCAACCTCCCACAGGCCCTTCGAATCTGCCGGCCCTGACCTGGCTAAGGTCACTTCAAAGATTAAGGGCGTATCTATGTCCGATGCTGAGCAGCAGGCCAGGAAGAGGGATCGGGATCGACGGCGCGCGGAGGCCCAGGCGGTTTTGCCAGCGATCGCGGCAGAGGAGGAAAAAGAGGAGTAGGATGTGGACTGCGAGGAGCAGTAGGCAGAAGAGAGATAGTCACACCGATAGGGCTTTCTGGGTTTTAAACTGAATTGAAGCATTGGGTGTCAGTTTCTGTCCGCGTTATTGTTTGCAGAGAGAAACCCTATTTTATCTACAGTGGTGCTGCATGCATGTAAGTATTTGACCCCCAGTACTTTGGAATCCAATCTTCAGACTGATCGGTTCAAGGTTTCCAAGGTTTTATATAATAAACTTGGCTATCTTTTTAATACTCCTTTTCGCTGTCTTTTTTGCTGTCTTCCGGATATTACATTGTCTGGAGGTGCTTGTGAGATACGATATTAAACGAGTTCATCTGAGGTCGAAATACTCAAGGTCAAATACTTATACAAGACCACTGTACTTCGACCCAGATGAAACACCGAACCTGCGATCCATCCATGGATGGATTCATACCCGAAGCAAACAAGGTACAGTTTTTGTCTTTGCTTTTGGCATCTCGGGTTCCGATGTCAGTGATATATTGGGTGTGCCAATTGCCATTGAGGAAAAGGGAAAGAACCTTGGAATGCAGTTTCCCTTCTTAGTTAAGTACGGCGTATTGTGACGTATTTTTACTTCCAACCTTGGAACAGAGTAGCTGACTCAAGGTGTCGTTAGTGATTGCCCTCATAGCTGCATTCCCTTCCCTCAACATCCTCACCCGCAACGATAGACCCAACTGGATCTTCAAACTCACCGTTTGACTTGGTGACCTTGCCTCTTCATCTTTCTTTGGCCGAGTCTTTCTTCTCCTTGACGATCATGACAGCAGCTGGTGCGCGCCATGATGCTCCGTACGAAGAGCTCCAAAACGCATCTTCTAATGCGTGGGGTGCTTCACTTAGTGTCGCTCAGACTTGTGGGTTGATTTTTGCGGGCGCCCTGTTCCAGACCCTTTCGAGTGCTTCGAGTCCTCTGTTAGATGCTCCAGAATCTAGCAATGCTAGTGACCCGCTGAGTTTACAGCCCGATGACCCCAATGATCAGCAAACCCTAAGCTATAACTCATTCTGCCAATCTGTCCTGGATACATGCCAAAATACTGTGACGCGGCTAGGCGACAAGCAGTGTTTCACATTCAGTGCCCAGGATGATAAATGGGAATACTCATGGACGGGCCGAACCGGCACCCCGCTAGCTCACTTTGAGCGTCGGTGGAAACAAATGAAGCCCTATCCGTACACTGGACCGGGAGATATACACCTACTTCGAAACCAGGATCCCGGAAATGCCTCATTCATGGTCAGCGACCCACACCAAGTCGGCGGAGTCCGCACGGCTACGGACATCGAGATCATCGACAGGATGACTGCTCTCATTGTGAAACACAAAGTCAAGGAGATGGCGATGATGTTCCATGCCACTTGTCCAGGGGATTGGACTCATGGCCAAGAGGTGGGTTGGGGGGGTATTCTTCGCGGTTTCTCCCAGTTGGACAAATTTCCCGAGTCCGAGGCCGAGATCTACTCCACGATTTGTTTCAGGTGGGAGATGGCACTCCTCGCCGATTTTGTTGTTGAGACGTGTGAGCTTCCGATACCCAGAAACGAGATTTGCATCATGTGGGATTGGAAATCCTGGATGGATGAATTGGTGGTGAAGAACTCAATATCAGATGACGAGTTCAGACAAAAATGGCGCGCAGCAGCCTCGCCATTAAACAAGTGTTTCCAATTCCCCTCCCTACCCGATCAGGGCCCGCCTTTCCTGCGCCCTTACAAGTATTTAGTGGCAGCGTTGATGGAGGCCAATAAGCCCGGACATGAGCATGAGATCAGTGGTATCTCCAATGCTATCAAAGAGTTCATACAACATGCCGAGGCCTTCCACCGGCAGCGCGTTTTTGACAGCCCAGAGGTCCGACACAGAGGGCGTGAATGGTTGAGGTCAGTTGGTCGCCGAGCCCGCAAATCGCTTTCTCCCCGGAAAATGAAAAGGTCCAGCAGTACAGAATCTACCTCATGCTGAAGACAGAATATTGGCTTTTCTTGTGTACTGTGGTGTTTCCGTTTTTTCGGGAGGGGAAGGGGGTACTCGCTCTTTGAAGAATATTCTTGTATAGCTAATTTCATTCCTTTTCTTGATTCTGGTATAATATGATAATCTGATGATAGTCTAATATGCTGCACGCCGCAGGATAGATCAAACGACCGTCCGCGCTAGGAAACAGATGTTGTTCTTGCAACCATGTGCAAAGCTTTCCTTTCGCTTCGGCCGATAATCACAACGAATACTGAGTTTGTTTTGAGCAATCGCTTCCCGATTTCTGCCATCCTCGTCTTAGCGCTCTCATGATTTCCTGGACAACCGCATTGAGCTTGTCTTTGGAATCATCCAGCTCAATGGCGCCGTTGACTCGGTTGCACAGTCCCTGCCCAACATACCCGTCCAGGGCAGGGAGGTGGAAGAAATTAAGTTGGTTTTGTCGCTCTGGTGCCTTTTATACCTCAAACTTTGTTGTCCGCTTCGTTTTCCAGCGTTTCGTCGTTTAACGCTTCCCTCAACCACTGCTACAAACTTTTCGAAGGTCCCGGCTTCATAGCGTGCTGCTCATGGAACTCTTTCACTTTTTGTGTCACCTTTTTGAAGTTGCGTAAGAGGGAGATGTATGTCTTGATAGATAACACACTCGCAACGTAAGATTCATTATCAAGTTAGCATAAATCTTTTACTCTTTACAAGCTCAGATGGGCACATTCTTTCTAATCCAAGTACCCCTACAATCGAATGGCCTACCAACAGGGTGATAACAACAAACATAAACAGGAGAAGAAAAAATGACATTATAAAGTACAACCAGGACAAGACTAAATTTCACACATGGGCATAGCCTCAACCTCGAACTACCAAAATCATGAAACTTTTGCCAGACCCCGAAACCCCATTGTGAAGGCCCATTACAAAGAAGTGTCTTTCAGAAAGAGAGGTTGAAAGGTTGTGGGAAAAGAGTGCGTGTCAAAGATGTACTTTCAGGAATCAGCCTTGATTGCGCTTGACGAGCAACTTCAAACAATCTTCGTGACAGCCTTGGGCACTTTGCCTTTCATACCTACTTTATCTTAGGCACGCAGCTGCCTGGCAGCCACAGGAGGGTTAAGGCCACCGCCGCAAAATGTCAACCGACAGTTATAAGCAAGCAGGTAATCAATCCATACCCCTGATCGTCGAACTTTTATCCAAAGCTAACCAACTAGGCAGGGATTTTGAAAGGTAGCACAATGGTTAAGTGCAGCACCTGCAGCTACCCATAAGCATCAACTGCCTGCGCACCCGTGGACAGCAAAAGACGCCCACATTTTACTTCCAGGTATACCTTCGCTTCTTATATCGAGAATAAACTCATATCACTTTTGACATTCATGAATGGCATTAGCAGACGTAAAGAACCTTTATATTTCTTCCAATCTTAGATTTTAGAGGGCTTTGGTGTCGATTTTACGTCGAGAATCTTGGAATTACCTAAGGAAATATATCCCCTGAGCAGATGCTGACAGATCAACCGCAGATGCCAAACGTTGGAATTGAACATTGAGTAAACGATCAGTATTTGAAATGTTCAGTGCAACGTTGTGGACCTTGGAATGTTTTTCACATGGATCAAAGATCTAACCGAGCCCCGATCATTGGCGGCACCCGCCGCGGGGAGTCAAGATTTCCGGGGAAACCGAGGCAAATATGGGGAGCATCTGCAGATCCGACAAGTTGAATCCTTCCAAGGTTTCTTTGACGCGATGCTTTTACCTGACTACAACTCACAATGGAGGCCCTGTACAGTTTCCTGGGCATTCGAGCCGCCAAATTCTGGACGAGCATTGTTGCAAATCATTCACCTCAGAAAATAGAATTCGTGGGAACTCTCGTGATCCAGATCCTCTTCTTCTGGGTCCCCGCAGTCTGCTATCTCTTACTGGACGTGGTCGCACCTTCGTTTTCACAGCGACACAAGATCCAGCCAGCTCCCAAACAGCCAACCCGTCAAGACATCATCCGTTGCTTTACTGTCGTCGCGCAGAACCAAATCCTCTCGTCCGTACTACATCTGACACTTCTATTCGTGACCAGTCGCGCAGGATCAGGCTCCTCATATCGCATCGAGATATCCTTCCCAGGTGTTATCGAAATTATACGTGATGTGATCCTCAGCCTGTTGATGCGTGAAGCTCTTTTCTACTACAGCCATCGCTTGCTGCATATACCCTACCTCTACGTGCGCATCCACAAAAAGCATCATCGCTTCACAGCGCCCATCGGACTGGCCGCTCAATTTGCCCATCCGATAGAGCAGATTTTCGCGAATGCTCTACCGATTTCTCTGCCACCGCAGCTACTCCACAGCCACGTTTTGACATTCTGGATCTTTCTGGCGTTTGAGCTCTTCAACACCGTGACTGTACATAGTGGATATGATTTCTTCCACAACAAGGCCAAAATGCACGATCTACACCACGAAAAGTTCAATTTGAACTACGGCTCAGTGGGATTATTAGACTGGATCCACGGCACAAATCGATTGGAGAAGAGGCGAACTGATTAGATACAATTGAAGTATCTGCCTGCAGGGTGGTGACAAGTGGATTCTCGATTTGGAATGATTGTCAAGATCGTATATACTGCACAAGAAGTACGGAGTAACTAGTGCCGGTAGTGTCGAAATGCCGGCATACAGCCCAATATACACGTGTCTTAGCCGATATGACAGCTCCCATGCATATTCCTCCCGCGGAGCCCCTCTTATCTGGGACCTGTCGCCCAAGGAATCATAGCGCAATATTTGAAATAGAACAGGTGACTCGCTGCCTGAAGGCCCAACACCGTACTTTCTGGCCATATCTCCAGCCCCAACAATTCGATATTCAAGGTTAGTCCGATGCCTCAGGTCCAGCTCCGGATAATAGGATTCTTTGATAAAGACATAAAAGCATAAAAATTGTTCGTCCCCTGATTTCTTTACCAACTACCCATTCGCTCATCTAATCTCACTTATATGAGCAGTTGTGCCGCCTGGGCTGACCACCATGATTAGCCATTTGAAAATTTGTTAAACTTATTGATCGCTAACAGCTGTAACTAGGGAAAACATGGACCTATTTGATCTCGCTGCAGATGAGATCCCAGCCACCCTGTACAGAGTTCAGTATGCGGAATCTGTGACGACTTATGATTCCGATGGGGGCCTCGAAGCGCAAGACCCTGATACAATCTACAACGAGGCAGACGACCTTGATTATTTTTTGGACGCGATAGAGCGACATCTAGGCTGGGAGCCGGAAGATAGTATTTTTATATCGCTTTTTTGCGATAAAAAGGATGCCGAAGACTGGATGCTCGAAAGAAGCTCGCAGTTCGTAAGCACAGATTGTGCGCTCCTGGAGATTGACATGACAGAACTTCTGGGGTTCTATGTTTTCCGCGCTCAAGAGATTGTCGACATGTTCTCGCTGTCAGTTTCTCGTCAAGCGCACCCTACCATCACTGGAGAATATCTCGTGGTTCATTATATACCCCCTGCTTCCATTCTGAGCTGTCGGACTGTGGCAGATATTGAAAATAGTGAGTCCCTGTGGATTCAATTAAGAGATATGGGTCACGTATCAAGGCTTCGGTATTTTCAGAGAGTTCTACTGACCTTGAAACATCAATCCAGGCCGACGGGCTCCACTGATCCCGCCCGAAGACGTTGTTGCCGCTGAAGTTATATCGCGTTTGAGAGCTCTGGGGTTCCGATGATTGATCAAATAGAAAACTCAGTGGCTTTCAAGGCTATCGACCACAGTATTGTCCGTGTTGCAAAACAACAGCAGTTTTTGGAAGCGCGCGTTGAGATCTGGGTCGCTAACAGGATGTCAACCATGTACGTATGTTTATGAGAAATGCTGCTCCAAAAGAAACTCAAAATAAGGTTCCTGCTGCTTTCACGTTGAGATACAGTGTGGATCAGATATGATATAACGGGGTTCTGTCCGGTCTGCCACCCCATCCAGCAGACCCCAACCATGCACGTAGGCAGTGTGAGGGGTATTGCGGCTCGAGTGGGACCTGTCCTTTTCAAATGATAGGACTGCCTTTCGCCCAGCCTGGTATATTGCTTATCTTCTATGCTTGAATTGCCCAGTCGAGCTTGTCATTCTTATCACAACCCCAACTTACCCCAAGTCGATAGTCTATCAATTGGGGTAACTTGTTATCAATATCGCATCTACCCAGTACTGACCTCGGGATGAACACCAGACAGTCCTAAGAATCCCGCTCGATAAGGCAAATTGCAATAACATATAAGCATGGCACAATATCCAGATCGCCGATGTCCAGCATCCCAGACAGCCCCGCAATGAGCGACCTCCAAGTCCTGCCACCTTCAGCCGGCTATGGCATTGTCATCGGCATAGGCCTACTATTCGCCCTCTTCATGCTTAGCCTAACATGGCTACAGAATCGATACACGAATTTCTCAACGCACCGCGCCGAAGAATTCAACACTGCTTCTCGCTCCGTCAAACCAGGCCTTATCAGTGCCGGCATCGTCTCATCCTGGACATGGTCGGCCACCCTTCTCACAAGCTCCACTTTCGCCTACGAGTATGGCGTCTGCGGTCCAATGTGGTATGCCGCGACAGGAACATTGCAGATCTTGCTATTCGGTCTCATCGCTATCAAGATCAAATCGAATGCGCCGGGCGCGCATACCATGCCGGAAATCGTGCTGAGTAGACATGGCAAATGGGCCCACATTACATATTTGTACTATGGACTTGCCACTAACATGCTCGTTGGTGCTTGTCTGGTGCTTGGTGGCGCGCAAGTCGTTGGCGCGTTGACGGGGATGAATGTCTACGCCGCTAGCTTTCTGATCCCGGCTGTTGTTGCGGTTTATGTTATTGCGGGCGGCTTGAGGTCCACCTTCATCGCGGATTATACTCATACTGTTATTCTTTTTATTGCGATTTTGGTGTTTGGATTCTTGGTGACCGCGACCAGCGATTTGATCGGGAGCCCTGGGAGGCTATATGAGTTGTTGATTGAGGCCTCGGAGAAGATGCCCATTGATCGCAATACCGATGGCTCGTACCTCGCATTTCGATCTGTTGGTGGCCTCATCTTCGCATGCGATCTATTCGTTGCTGGGTTCACGACCGTCTGGCTGGATCAGGCGTATTGGCAGCGAGCCATTGCTTCCAAGCCTGAGACCTCCGTTAAAGCTTATATTCTGGGAGGCATTGCCTGGTATGGTAAGTGACACCCCTGCACAGTGATTTTTGGTCGCGACTGATTGGCATAGGAATTCCATTTGGCTTTGCAACAATCATGGGACTTGGTTGCGCAGCGCTGACCGGAGACCCGAGTTTCCCAACATACCCAAACCCTCTAACAAGCGAGCAAGTCGGAGCAGGCCTCTCTGCGCCAGCAACCGCGATTGCTCTACTTGGAAAGGGCGGCGCAGTTCTGATTTTAATTCTTCTGTTCATGGCCGTCACAAGCTCTACATCCGCGGAGTTGATCGCCGTCTCCTCGCTGCTCACCTTTGATGTGTATAAAACCTACTATCGCCCAAACACCGACTCTCAGACTTTGGTCAAGGTCAGCCACTGGGGCATTGCACTTTACGCGATCGTACTAGCTGTTTTCTGCTGCATTCTCAACGCCGCAGGCATAAGTCTGACATGGGTTTTGACCGTGTTGGGTGTCATTGTCGGCGGCGCAGCGCTACCGGTCGGCATGATCTTACTCTGGGAGCCAATGTCGACAGTTGCAGCGATCGCCGCTCCTTGGATTGGCTTCGCATGCGGAGTGACAGTGTGGTTCGTCACGGCCTACAAGCGATCAGGTGTCATTGATGTCGCTAGTACGGGTGATACAACCAACGCGCTCGCGGGAAATCTTGCGTCGTTTGGCGTTGGGTTCATCATGGCTGTCGTGTTGAGCTACGCGTTCCCGAAGAAAAGCCGCCCCAATCCAACTGCTATCGCTGGGGTAGCCATTCTAGAATCACCGGCGACTGCCCAGGACAAAATTGACCAGGCTGGGAGTGAGAAGTCAGGCGTACCCCTGGCCGACGAAGTCCCCGTGCCAAGGAATGAATTAGTTGATTACCTGGAGTCCAATGATGTCGAGCCGATGGACCCGGTCCTTGCCAAGAAGGGGGAGCGAATCGCCTGGGTTGCGAATGGGATATTCTTCTTTGGCGCGGTGGTTTTGGTGCCATTTACTTTGTTCGGGAGTGAATATATTTATAGTCGGGCATTCTTCACTGGCTGGGTAGTGGTGGCTTTCATCTGGATCTGGGTCAGTGTTTTGATCTGTGTGGTGTGGCCAGTGGTTGAGAGTCTGGGGGCCTTGCGGGGCATATCAGCCGGGATGTGGGTAGATTTGCGGTCGCTAGTTGCAGGTGCAAACGAAAGGGGAAGTGAGACAGTCTGAATATGAGGCGATGTATCAGGGATCTCTCGCCATGTTGATCTTGAAGTTAGTTCCAAGGTTCCAAGGTTCCTACCCGTAAAAGCACAAGCAAGATCAAAGCAACGCAGCCCAGAAGCCAATTTTGAAACATGCAACTAATATGCAATAAACACATGCCAGTCCAACGTGAGAAGCAGCAATTTAATGCAACTGTCTCAGGGCTAAGTATAGCACCGGTGCCTTTGGGTGCTTTTGTGTGGTTGACCGTTCCAAACCACGTCTCGCCGCCGGAAAGTGGGGGGCAAACGGCGGTTCAGCCAATCAGCATACTACGCCGAGATTCTAGAATTTGGGTGGCTTTTTCCCCTGCGAGACAGGGCCCAACCCCCTTAAGACCCTCAAAGGACCCTCAAAGGACCCTCATGTGCTAGATCGCCACTGATGGCGCGTCATTGCCAAGTGCATACTCCACCAGAGATTGTGAGGCAGCATAATATATGTCCGAAATTGTGATGAATGAATCATGTGTAGAAAAAGAAATGTGGTAGTGCTATACATGTAGACCAGGAATAGCTATAGAACTTCTAATGTCACCAATTCAAGTATATACAATTGGTTTTAGTGGTGGCATATAGAGTGGGCAACACGGAAACCCATCACAATTTGCACAAAAGAAAACAAAAAGAAATAGGGGCCCAGCCGATTCAGGGTCATCCCCATATTGACTCCCCACTAAAACCCTGACAATACCCACTCACAACAGACCACATCCACTCACATCGCCTATGCTGACCCTTGCTGTCTGATCGACGAGTCGGGACAAACAGAAGAGCCAATGTACTTGGCGTAGCACAGCCCGCTTGGCCCCCCAATGGCTGCCACGACCTTGCCGTCCCCAATTGGACTGGGTCGTATAACCCTTCATCCCTTCCATTCTTTTGCTTTTCTCCTTCTTCATTCTTTCTGACCTCACTTTCGTTTTCTTACACTCATTCACTCTTTTAATAATTAAAGCGACTCTACCGACTATCGTTCATCTCAACAGACCTCGGCCTTTCGTTTCTTCGCCTTTCCCACATCTCTCACAAAATGAAGGGTACCGTCGCCTCCATGGCTACGGCCGTCACTCTCGGCGCTTCCACCGTGCTCGGTGCCGCTGCCAACCTCAAGGCCCGCTCCAGTGATATCACTCCTATCACTGTTAAGGGTAACGCCTTCTTCAAGGGCGATGACCGCTTCTATATCCGTGGTGTGGACTACCAGCCCGGTGGTTCCTCCAAGCTTGCCGACCCCATCGCCGATGCCGACGGTTGCAAGCGTGACATCAAGAACTTCCAGGAGCTCGGCCTGAACACCATCCGTGTTTACTCCGTCGACAACTCTGCCGACCACGACGAGTGCATGAACGCTCTCGCCGATGCCGGTATCTACCTCGTTCTCGATGTCAACACCCCCAAGTACTCTCTCAACCGTGCCGACCCTGAGATCTCCTACAACGATGTCTACCTGCAGTATATCTTCGCTACCATGGAGAAGTTCGCCAAGTACGACAACACCCTCGCTTTCTTCTCCGGAAACGAGGTTATCAACGACGGTCCTTCTTCCAAGGCCGCGCCCTACGTCAAGGCCGTCACTCGTGACATGCGTACTTTCCTGCGCGGCAACAAGCTCCGTGAGGTCCCCGTCGGTTACTCCGCCGCTGATGTCGACACCAACCGTCTCGAGATGGCTGAGTACATGAACTGCGGAACTGACGACGAGCGCTCCGACTTCTTCGCATTCAACGACTACTCCTGGTGTGATCCCTCTTCCTTCACCACCTCCGGATGGGACCAGAAGGTCAAGAACTTCACTGGATACGGTCTCCCTCTCTTCCTCTCCGAGTACGGTTGCAACACCAACACCCGTAAGTGGGAGGAGGTCAGCGCTCTCTACTCCGAGAAGATGACTGGTGTCTACTCTGGTGGTCTCGCCTACGAGTACTCTGAGGGTGGCAACAAGTACGGTCTCGTCAAGATTGACGGCGACGATGTCACCACCAACAAGGACTACGATGCTCTCAAGGCTGCCTTCAAGAAGACCGACAACCCCTCCGGCAACGGCAAGTACAACTCCACCGGTGGTGCTTCCGGCTGCCCCGTCCAGTCCAAGCCCAACTGGGATGTTTCCACCGACTCTCTCCCCGCCATCCCCGTCCCCGCCAAGAAGTACCTGACCAACGGTGCCGGTAAGGGTGACGGTTTCAGCGGCAAGGGTTCCCAGAACTCTGGCACCAAGTCTACCACCACTGCTACCCAGGGCTCCGGCGATGTCGCCGCTGCCACTGGTACCAGCAGTGGCAGCGCCGCCTCCGGCACCAGCTCCGAGGGTGCCGCTGCTGGCCTCAAGCCCATGCAGTTCAGCTTCGCCCCCGTCACTGTCGGACTTGTCTCTATCATGTCCGCCGTGTTCGGCGCTAGCTTCGTTCTCCTGTAAAGCATTTGACCAAAATGCTTTTACCTATTTATCTTCTTTTGGTGGACATGTACCTTTATTTTGGACGTTTTCTTTTCGCAAAGTGATGATCACTTTGACAAATTCCTGGGATGGCTGGATGCTTTGACGGTGTACAGCAGGCCTTGATATCTACGCCCCGTGTTCATTGGAACATATAAACTGCTCATAATAGATCGTATACTGCAAACACATCTATCTCATTGTAAACTATACCCACTGCCTGTGTCAAATCTTATGCCTCTTCCAATGCCTGCCTTCGAGACTTTGATGCTGGATCAAAGTAAGGGATCTCTCCCAGCGAGACAACTCGGTTACCCTGCCGTTTGCCGTCATAGTCACTGTTCCGCGTTAGTATTAGATGCACAGCTAACACTTCTAGCCACTCACTTGGTCGCTGTATGATACACAGATCGACTAATTGATGTTAGCGTCGGTCTAACCCAACCCGATCTCAGAGTATCCATACTTATCCCAAATGGCAACGTCATTGCGTCCCCATTTGAACCTGACTTGCAAATCATGGTTCTCAAACAAAAGCTGATTGACTGTTCCATAGTTGGTGAGTGATTGGTCCAAGCCTCAAGGTTCAGTGAACTCACAAAGTCCCTTCAATACCTCACTTTCAATACTTGTCACACCCTCAATCCATCCATTCTCGACCTGTTGTCCAGCGCCGAAAAGGCTCTTCCATCCTGTCACAGGGTTCGTCCGAACGAGCGGGCTATCAATTAGCATTGTCATTTCGGCAATCTTATTCGAGGACTTACTGGGTAGCCTTGAAGTCGAACCCTGTATTCTCCGGCGCACCTCTGTCACCCTGTATCAACTCGATAGAGTGATCTTGGGCAATCTTATTGAATGCGGGCTAGGCAAGTCAGCGATCAGTTCGGTGGGTTTTGAGCAAGTACAGGGATATTTACCTGGTAATGCACAGCTTCAAGTCCATCAACGACCTTCTGAATCGTCGAGGAGAGTCTGTCATATAGCTCATATCCCGATGCCCAAAGCGTATCACCACCGGCTTCAGGGAGATCGGTTATCTTCAAGATCGCATAGTCCGAAGGTACGCGTTCGAATGTGATACTAGAAGTGTTAGTCTGAGTATCGTCAAAGTGAATATACGACAACATACTCCGCATGCCAGCCGTTACTCGCAAGACGCCCGTTGTTGGGCTTGTATCGATCACCGTAGAGCTTTCGATTAACCTGTGATGTTAGACTTTTTAACGCAAACCCTTTTCAATGCCTTTCTGGATTCTTACCTCGGAAGAGATCACAGAGATCTCATCATCCAGATGCCCGTTCTCATCAACTGCTATTCCACGTCCGCTGTTGGCAACGGCATGGCGATGCAACTAGCCGTGTCAGCAGCAGATTCTATGAAGAAACAGAGATCTACAAACCGACCTTAGATGTACTTGGTTTACCAGTCGCTTCGCCTAGCTTTTGACCGAGAACCTTTTGCTCGTCCGATGTGATGTCCTGGTCACGGAAGAAGACCACGCCTCGCTCGGATACTGGGTATTGTTAGTCACTGTCTACCTGGTGACATGTTGAGATTCGCGCATACCGAGGATCGCTAGATCCCGGATCTTTGCCTCATCTTTGAGAATCTCGGTGAGCTGAGCACTTGGAAATTCCGTTCCAATAGTTGGTGTCGCGGTAAAATGCGAGTAATCAGATAGACTACCAGTTGACTTCAGGGGCTTCCGGATGAGGTTTGGGGAGGTAGGGTTCTTAGGGTTGATGCTAAGATCCTGAGATTCTTCAACTGCAATTGCGGGGGACATTGTGCTTGAACTTTCCAATGAGCTTCCAAGGGTTGTGAACAATGTTGGGATTGATTCTTGCTAGGTATGAGCCCAGGCGTATGCGGCTTTGTTTAAATACTCCGGTGTACCCCGTATGGCTTGCTGTTACCCCTCATATATCATTCTCCAGGAATCTTGCACCATCGCAATCATACTTTCACCCGGGCACTTTCGATGTACAAGGTCGTCTGGGCGATGGTGGTATATCCCAGAGTTGGCGTCGGAGCTTGTGGCTGGATGGTGTGATCTACACCCTGTCGAGTTGGTCAATCATGTTCAACGTTGCTATCTATATTGAAGTGGTGATATCAGTCGAGTATGGCGCGTTGAATTCACAACTTAGGAATCTGCATAAATAAATTTGCATTCATGTGCCTGGGTACATGTGAGGATATGAAAGAATCTTAGTGTGGCTTTCTCCGCACCTTGTACGTCGAGATCAAGGTCCAAGGGCTGGCTTTGGTTCTAGCTCATCTACGATACCAATGGATTGCAACCCTTGAAACCAACCTTGGAACCTATCTTCAAAGCTTTGCTTGCGAGGTCTATGTACTAGGCATCGCACAGAAATTTCGACAATATTCGACACTGTATTCAAATTCAAACTGTTGGTAATGTGACTAAATATCAAAACTTGGAAACCGCCGTCGCGTGGTAACAGACCCTGGCAGAGAGGAGGCGTCTAGGCCTACCCCAGGGATGAGGATTCAGAACAGTCCGAAGGTCGTTCCGATCTGAATGGGCGGGTCAGATTCGGCCAAGAAGCTAAATCTATAACTAATTGCTTCTATTCCCCGAGTTCCATTTCATCTTCATTTCCCGGCTCCCCCAACTCCTGCTCCTGGCGATCAGCCGGGGCGTCTCCATTGATCTCGCCAATATCAAATCGAAGCTCTAGAAATGAATCGAAAAACCAAGTTTTAATCTGCTTGATCCGATGTGTGCCCCTCGGCCAAGCACTCAAGACAAGACAAGCCACCCCCTTACCAATGGCCGTGCCCAAAATTGTCTGATACTCCTCAGTGCCATAATTCCAGTATTTTTCAGCCGGTTCCTTCTTCTTTGTGACTCTCTTGTTGCCATAGAGTTGCTTCTTCACAAAGGGCGCAGTCTCTTTGTTGACAATGTCAGCAACATAAACATACTTCAACGTGTTGATGTCAGGGCAAACATGGGCGTAATGAGCAAGAGCAACTTCAGACCAGTTAGGCCCGTGATGTCTCATGATCGCCGCTGCGATAATTGCGCCTTCGACTGCCCAATGGACGTATTCGCTCCACTTGAATAGTTCGAGCTTGGGGGCCCAGCCAAGTTGACGCAGAATTGTATAGTTCCAAACTTTATCGGTTGGAAGACCTACCGAGGGGAGATCACTTAGCACTGTCTCAAGTGGTTCTGAGAGTTCGTCCTTATTTTGGATCCATTTGTAGCCTGTCGTGTCACCAAGAACCAGATCATCTGGCGTTTCCGGGAGACTAAACATATAGTCATAGGTTAGCGTTGCTTTCTTGACATGACAGCCACCCTGTGCAGGGTTATCAATCCATGCCTGGTACTTAGCGCCTAATTCTTGGAACTTCTTGATTACTTCTTCATCGTCGAAATCATGTCTTGGGCCGTCAGATGAAACGCTAGACCACTCTGAGGTGACAGTGTCAGGACTGCTTGGGCCCTGCCAACGCGCTTGTAACGGACGTGGTGGCAGATCGATTGTTAGATTGCCATATCTCGGGTGAGGAGTGGGTAATGCCCGTGTCCTATGAGGCTTGCCTAAGGCCTGTGACCTTGTCGTCCTTTTAGTCGCAGTTTCGGGCGATGACTCGGTCGCTCTCTTCGTTGTAGGCTGTTGATGTGATGTTAGCGGCAATGCATGAGTTTCAGAAGAGGGTTGTATACTTACACGTTTAGTGGCACGAGATTCTTCGTCCGAGCTCCCTTCTTCACGCTTCCTTTTCTCACCTTGGGACCGAGTGTGAGCTGCCATGATGAAAGTCTGTTCGACTAAATTGAGTAGGAGTGTAATTTGACTGAAACTGTGATGGTTGGTAATGCTGCTTGTTAATTCTGGTCCTCTTGCCATGGGTATAGCAAAACTTTATAGCAGAAGCCATGGCGAGTCTTCAAGGTGGAAGCCAAATTTGGCATAGATGATACAAAGGTATGCAACTGGGCCAAAGAGGCTTTGTCCAAAAATAGCTCACAAAGACCAAGGCATTGTGAACATTAGCCAAGGACGAGCCTTAAAATATAGCGACAAAGAGACAAGGGAACAAGGGACTCGCAACATCGAGATTGTTGTCCAATGGTCCCATCTGGTGGACAAAGCCTCTGACAAAGAGCGCAAAGGAGAGAGATGAGTGGACTATTCGAGTAAAGCATAAGCCGAAAGCGAGAACTCAGATGGTCTGTCCAAGTATCGAAGTAGGACCTCGAGTTTCATTTCAAGGGCGATGATGATTTCTTGATCTGGAGATTGCGCATTTTGAATTAGAAAAAACTTCAAAATTGACTAGTAGGTATCACGATATGAGTTGTATGCAGCATACTAAAGCAGTATGCAGAATTTGAAGGAATCAAGTATTAGCACCCCATCCCATGGACATCCTCCAATCCTGTCTGACTTCACCAATACCTCTGACCAGGCCGACAACATTATCAACAAACCCAGCCTGGCCGCTATTAACACGCTCTCGGCGGTCACGCTCGTTCTCGGAATCTTGAGATTGAGCGCCGACCACCTGCTGAGTAGTGTAACCCAGCAAACGATCCGCATCCATTCGCGTAAGGACATCGCTGCCGCCCTGTCTGCGGGTCCATGCCGCCTGCTTAACAGCCGGAGCCCAATATTCAGCCAGTGCGGACTCATTGCGGCCACGTGCGTAGCACCGATCCACAGCGGATTCAGAATCGGGGATTAGCGACGCGAACCAGCGCGTGCTGGCGATCTCGTAGCGCTTTTCCATGAAGAATATTATAGGCCATGTGATGATCCACAGCTGCAGAATCACGACTGCCCACCAAACGTAGCGGTTCGCGCGTAATCGGTTAATCCAGTGCGGTGAATAAATTGTAACCGAGTGGTGTGCGATTGTGAGGTTGTAGTTGACCGTGCCGCGGTAATTGAGCTCGCGGATGTGGGAGGAAAAAACGTTGCGCATGGCGTTCGGGTCAAAGCCTGCTAGTTCGCGGTGGAAGGTGAATCTATCCGCCATGCATTAGTCAAGTGATCCATCTGAAAAAGCGAAGGGGACATACGATTTCACAGCTGCTGGGTCGTTGCAGAACCGCTCGCACCAAAGCCGGAGACTCTGGGCTGCGAGCGATCCGTCTCGCTGATCGCCTGCGCCCTGCTGTCCCAGCAATGCATCGCTGTCTTCTGACAGACGAACTGCGCCGCTCTTGGGGGCTTTATAGGTGCGCGACCGAAGGATGCCACCTCGATAGGCGGACTTCTGATCCTCGTCGCTGATGACCTCCACTCTCATCCAGTTGGACTCTCCGCGTCCGTCTTCCCAGCCGGTCAGCAAGGTCTCTGCCAGGTCGAGTCGGAAGTCAAAATCGGTGACATTGCTGCTGTTTTTATCCTTCTTATTCGTGCTGGACTCTGAATGCGTGCCTTTGACGTAGAGTAGTGGGCGCGGTGGGAGTTTTATTTGGGTGATGATCGCATCGAAGAGTAGGCCGCTATGTGTTGACAAGTCCGATGAGAGCGTGAGAGCGACCTTGTCATCTGGTCTGATGTCTTTAGCTCCGGGGAGAACGTAGGCTGAGTCGATCAATCGGAGGGGTTGAAGGCCCGCGGGAGGCTCAAAGGAAGGCTCGAAGGATTCGGGATCGTCGGTGTAAGGAGGAGGCGCGTCGTCGATGGAATGGAGGGAGTGCGACGATGACGCATCATTTTTAGGGCGACCCATAGTGAATGTGGGAAAGAAAATACAACAGAACACAGCGAGCAGATACTTTTTAAAAACAAAGAGGAATTGCTCTTGCTCGTATCTGCGCCACCCCCAGGCTGCAGTCAGCAAACTAAGGCCCCGGGGCCAATCCTGAAACGCTAACTTTGCGCGAACTTCAATACTATTTGCAACTAAAATGGCTAGCTAGTCAAAATCTTCAAACTCTCATTTCTCATTATTTCTATCCGACATAACAGTTCATTGATCCAAACGGCGCGGGATCCGCGTGCTGGCGATTTTGACAAATGCCACCACCTCGCGCGCCATAAGTCTGACCAATGTCATGGTAGTTGTCGCAGTCCTCGTTCCTGACAACAGTGCATAGACCGTTGGACATGACCCAGGAATTAGGTTGCTGCATCTTGGTCTCATTGCATGGTGCAGAGTTCAGCCCACCTTCTGTCCACCAACGACACGAGACATCAACATCGTTACTAATGCTGTTGATGTCCCAGCCAGGCATGACCAGGCATGCACTATCCGCAAGCTTCTTGTTGTAACCTCTCAGGAGCATGTAGCTGGAGCCCTCGCAGTTCTTTTCGGGGTACATCTGCAGTGTCCAGCCATCCTCCACGGTCTCTATAGACCCTGTCGGAGAGGTAGAACTCTTGGTCTTGGTCGAGGATTTGCTAGAAGTTGAGGTGGCTGTCATCTCTTCTTCCGGGTGATAAAATGTCAATGGGATATCGAGAAGATTGATCTCCTCCCTCTTCCCGGAACTATGACTCGTCATTGGAGCTGATACCGTGGAGGTTACAGTGACCTCGTTGGTAGCGTGCGAAGTGGCTTTGGCGGGAGACTCGGATGTGGATAACTTGCTAGCGGTGGATTCACTTGAAGTCGATTTGGGTTCTGTGCTGTTAATCACGATCTGTTGAAGAGCCGGTGTGGATGAATAGCAGAACTCAGCACCAGTGCCACACTGGCCTTTTTCAGAGCACTACAAATCTCATCAGTGGGAATTCACCGCTTGGATATCAGACAATGACTTACGCATTGGCCGTCTGGGCATGGGTTCATGGTGGATAGCTGACTCCACTCCAACGGTGGTAGAGTGCCGGGCCTCTGAGGGCCACAGACATGCCCTGCTTGAGCGACTGGCATCGGAGGCAGGCCAGAGCTAAGACACATCCTGCTACCTTCTTGGATAGCGCCACATCCCTTCCAACCCCAAGTATCTTTGTTGAAGGACTCGATATCGGCCACGCTGAGTTTATATCCTTTGGCAATTTGCTCACAGGTGAGCTGATCACGGGCTGTATAGTCGTAACACATGGGATCGGCTCCTTTGGGCGGAAGAGTTTGAGTGCCAGTCGAGCAACAAACTGGCAACTCAAAGGGCAGAGAAGAGCATGAGACGGCAGGGTTGAAAGTCGTGAACTCGTCGGACGAGATTCCACATTTGGCAGTCAATGTTTCACATGTGTCCCCGGGAGTGACTATGATAGACCAGCAAATGGCACTGGAGCGAGCCTGAAGAGATTCATGCTATATTGGGTAAGCAAAGGCTCATGTGAAACTTTCTTGTTAGGTTAAATACCTGAGATCGACTTGCGACTAAAGCTAAGGTTGAATGAATCAAGAGAAACCCGCAGAGAACACGGGATAAGCCGCTGTTGGAGAAGGCCATATTTTACAAAATGACTGATGATCCTGTCTTTCTTCGAGCATGACGCGTCAGTCTTATAAGATCCATGTATAGATTGCTTTCGAATATGAAATTGCCGATACTACACCGTGGAGGCAAACTCATTGATGCAGTAGGGGTTCCCCATGAAACACAGATATTCTGGTTGTGGCATCACCCAGAGCCAAAGTGACCAAGAAATCCAGAAATCCATCTAGTTCTGAAACTGGAGTTCTTGCAGATGGTATACAAAAATAACTCTTCAAGGGTTTCTCTCCTACTATCAACAAAGGGCCCTGCAGGCATCGCCAAGTGGTAACGTGACATTGAAGAACCTTTGTCTAGTGACCTCTTTCCCGATTAGCACCCCTAACAAAGCTTTCGCTGACCCTTGCTATTATTGAATGTGACTGCAATCGCTTTGGTACAAGAATATTGAATATTTGTGCTGGATTTCAAGCCCGGGGAGTCGCATGTTCAACCCTCCCCTGACCGTTAGACAAAGCCACTGGATATACTAATGTCCAATTGGGTGCCACTTTCGACTGACATTTTGGCTGACTGTTTCATTCAACCTTTAAATCGCCTCTGCTGAGATTCTGTTCTCGATCCGTTCGTCGCTAAAGCAATTTGGAATGACATCCTCTACCCAAGAAACGATACCAGTATGACACATTTTACGATGAATATGCATAGCTGATTGGTATCTCACAAGATGAAAACTCCCGAGATCTCCGAGGCAGTATAATAGAATAGATGTACAGTGGTGTTGCACAAGTATTTGACCTTGAGCACTTCGCCCACAGAGCTACTCTTTTAATACTGCATGAAAGAAGGCTCTGGAATTCAATTTGGTATAATATCTAAAAGGAGATCTAAAAAGACAGCAAAAAAGATAGATAAGCTTATGGTATACAAGTTGGTCAGGTTAAAAGGTGGACTCCAACCTTGGAAAGTACTAGAGGTCAATACTTAATGAACACCACTGTATACTAGGTCATAACGCAGCTGGCGAAATCCATAGATGTACCAAGGGTGTCTATGATGGATAGCGGATCATTTGCCTACTCCTCAGCAGGATATACCACTATCCGATCAATGTCTGCTCCCTTGTAATCGACCCCATTATACAAGCCACCAATCGTAATCGTGTTCTTCTTTCCCTTTTGTAGTGTAAGCTTCAGCGGCGTGGAGAGGATGATCCCCTTGTGTGTGTCCCGTTGGTACAGGGTTTGAACGCTTGACGGTTCCCCGTTCACAATCACACTGCTGATGCGACGAAGCTGCCAAGCGCCACCGATACGGTCTGGTGATCCTCCAGCTATGAGTATATTAGCGTCAATCCTGACATTCTGGAACACAACATTAACATACGTTGATCTCCGAATCCCATATCATCAGTATCTAATGTTTTTGTCAGCATTGTGCCAATGATGTCTATGAATTCCACGGGTTCAACTTACTTTGATAGTAGAAAGACACCCATTGCGGCTTTCCAGAGCCTTCGATGTTCTCAAAGGTAGCAGTGCTGCTGTTGGCGTAAATACCTGTCAAGATGATACCGTCTGTCCCGAAATTCTTGAAAATGTGTCAGTGGAACTCATTCGACGCACAAAATTAGGATGTACTAACAGCTTCCTGTTTGTACGCATCCCCAGAGATCTTTGCGCTCTTTGAATTATAAGCCTTTCCTTTGACAGGCTTCCATTCTCCCGTTTTCCTGGTATAAAGTCAGCGCATCAAAGTCAACATGGGTGCCACGACTATACAAACGCATTGAGATCATAGACATCATGCCATTCAATTTCCAAAGTCTTGGCCTTTTCGTCGGTCTGAATTGGCAACCATATGTAACGGCTGTCCCAAACAGAGTTAGAGTCCCACTGATCCCCAATGTAGAGGTAAGTGGTCTTTTTGGTGCCTTCAATTCTCAGTGTAAATCCCGACTGTGAATTGAAAGTCCTCGTGTTGAGGCGAGAAACAATAAATGGCTGAGACCAAGGGCCTTTCAAGGAGTCGGCACGGAACGCTACCACGTCTGATAATAAATCAGTATTTTGGCTTTTCCAATATGATTTTTCATACTTACTATTTGGCCTGTAGCCAGTCTTGTGGCTCATCAATGCCCAGTAGCTCTTCTCGGTTTGCATTATCGTAGGCGCCTCGAGATCATATTTCGGAAATCGATAGACCACGTCTTCAAGGGAAGTGAGATTGTCGTTCATGCTTGAAATGTAGACATCACGCCCGTTGACACTGTCACCATTGGAATACAGAGCGTATGAGCGACCGTCTTTGTAATC
This sequence comes from Penicillium sp. MA 6036, assembly GCA_003138045.1. NCBI lineage: Eukaryota > Fungi > Ascomycota > Eurotiomycetes > Eurotiales > Aspergillaceae > Penicillium > Penicillium sp. MA 6036. The sequence continues at coordinate 25,715 of QAGG01000185.1, forward strand.
AGTGAATAGACCGAAATCCTGAGACCAGTTTCCAAGTGGTGCAGTTGCATCGACAAACGTGTATGGACCACCGATCTCAGGCGACACGGCGTGGCCTTGAAGCAGAAGGCCGTATTTGGAGTTGTCGGCATGCCACCACATCTGTCAGCTCACAGTTAGCTTTTGATGAAGAGAGATCAAAGTGAGCAAAGTGTGGTCTTTGTCGTACATGGTAGTCCTTAGTGTCCGCGCTGTAGGCAACTTTCGGTCGTTGGATAACGTTACTGGTTGAGATGTAGGGGTGACCCTCGATGGGAGCTTAGTATCTTGTTAGGCCGAGAAACTCTTCCAGTGGGGCCAATCGAATGTTGGAAAGAAGAGAAATGAACATACCCAACGCTAGCCCCCCAGGAGTCCAGACACTCAAATCCTCCGAGCTATACACGGAAACACCACCACCTTCAGGGTGCTCTTCCGTTTTGTATTCACCAAACCACCAAAACAAACCAGACTTCTTATCGAAGGTGATCCCGGCTCCGTGCGCATTAATGACAGATCCATTGGTGTCTTGCCATCTACCCCCAGGAACGATGTATTTACTTGCTGCCGGGGTAGCCAAAACGGCAGCCCAAAAATATGCCAGAGCCCGCATGATGGTCCTATGGATACTCAGAAGCTAAATAATGGGTGTTTGGAACGAGCTTCATGGATTTTATGTGTGAGGTCCATTTATAGTATTTAGCCCCAAGTCGGCATAAGCTATACCGATACTGCGGGGTATGGAAAAAACTTGGGATTGGGCCTCTTGGCATGTTCGCTTAGGCTTAAGAAAGGGTTCTCTTGGCCCAAGAATGATATGACATATGGGCTCTCCAAATTTTAAAATCTGGAATAGCACGAGGGTGCTCGGGCAAAGGAGAGTCAGTGCGCTCTGTGGCCTTCCACGGCCGCATTTTATAGTGGTCTGCTATTATTGGAAAAACAGAGCGAGATATGGCATGTAATGGTATGAATTGCGAGAGGCAAAGAGAGAAAGGAGAGAAAGGAGAGAAAGGAGAGAAAGGAGAGAAAGGAGAGAGAGGAGAGAGAAGCTCTCCCCGCGACTGCATCTACCTACGCCAGGCGGGCCTGACACAACGGGAATTCACACAGGACTCTCGACGGCTATCCCAGCGCTCCCAGGATTCGAGGGGTGCTCACTCTTCTTGCCCATCTTCTTACCCTTCTTCTTACCGGGTACATCATCTCTCGCCCATCTCATCTCGGAGACACATGTTCGCCTTTTTCGAATCAGACCAACCCTTTCTTTTTGACTCGCGAGGCAAGGTTGGAGGTTGGAAACAGACTTCCATTAATTTTTAATTTCTGTAGAAACCCAGGAAAATTTCAATTACTACATTCATCAAGATCAGGGCTTTCCTTTTAAAGCAGCGGCACACCTTACCCAAATAGGCAATGGGTTTTGATTGGTGTAACATTCAGTCCAACATCCAAACATCGGAAATATTACTTTACTGATGCCAAGCCATTTTTCACCGGACAGCTCGACCCCTCAGTTGCAGTCGGCTAAAGATATACCGACTAAATTCAAGACAGAGTATAACGCAGCTATAAGTGGACCGCGATGAAAGCCAAGCTTTACGCCATATTTCATTTCGCATGACAAGCCACAATGCACTTTCCAATCTCCGTCTGCCTGGCTCTACAGGTGCAATTATTTGGATTGGTGGCAGCTAGAAGCTACCAGAAAGAGTGTTCGATCAAAACCAGTGGGAGTAACGCGACTGATGATGCCCCGGCTATCTTGGAGGCGTTCCACGAATGTGGTCGAAATGGAAGGGTCATTTTCGAGCCGACCACATATTATGTGAACTCCATTATGAATATTTCATGGCTGGAGAATGTCGACATCGAGATTCATGGAAAGCTCCTGGTACGTGCCGCGGATGAATGCTTTCGAAAGATTAGAAGTCAATCTAGGCGGTGTTTCTGACAAGGTATTTCTGGTCTAGTGGAGTACCGACATACTATATTGGTTAAACAACTCAATGGAAGTGGGCTATCAAAACCAGTCAACGGCACTTATAATTGGTGGCAACAATGTTCGTGTCAATGGTTACGGGAAAGGTAACTTGGATGGCAACGGGGATTATTGGTATCAATGGATCAGACAGCAACCAAACACATCCAATTACCCGGGCAGGCCGCACGCCGTGACATTTAACGGGTTGAAAAACTCTGTCATCAATGGACTCACATTTTTGAGAAGTCAGATGTGGTACGTTGGTTGTAGAAAGATATTGATGAACTTGCTGATCGAAGACTTGAAGGACAATGTCAATAATCAACTCCCACCATGTGCTGCTTGACAACATACTGGTCAATAATACCGGAAATTGGGCTCAGAGTTGTGAGTAAAATGCTTTTCAACCTTCAAGCCCTCAGTCGCACTAATTTAACTAGCCAACACCGATGGCGCGGATACCATCTATTCATCCCATATCACGTTTAACAACTGGACTGTCTACAATGGCGACGACAGTATTTCACTCAAGGCTAATAGCACTGATATTGCTATAACCAACAGCAGATTTTATAACGGCCTTGGTATTGCTCTCGGTAGTATTGGGCAGTACAAGGACCAATTCGAGACCATTGAAAGATTGGCAGTTCAAAACGTTCAATATGAGAACACATTACATGCTGTGAGTAATTGAAGCTCCGCATAGACTCTGTTTGATTGCAAGAATGCAATATTCACATAATCGGTTTCTAGTTCTACATCAAAACCTGGACGAACGATCAAAACGGCTATCCACCAAACGGAGGCGGCGGCGGACTTGGATGTAAGTGATGACATGTTTGCCAAGTCACCCTCAGTTCAAAACGAGGCAGTAATTTCAAACAATTTACTAATAAATGCACCTCAGTCGCATCCGACATGACACTCAGAAACCTAACAGCAAAAGGTCTTCGCGGAGCAGCATTTGCGATATCACAGTGCACAAGATTCTCAGGCGCACCCGGACAGGGAAATTGCACAAATTCTCAATTCCAAATCAAGAATGTCGCGATCGAAGGTCTATCTGGCACCAGCAAATCGTCACGGGTGGCAAGTCTGCAGTGCAGTGCAGTGGCCCCCTGCACCAATATCAATATCGCAGACACCACTTTGCATCTTGAAAATGGGACTCTGGCCGCGAGCTATCTCTGTGGAAATGTGGATAGTCCCATAGGATTTGAATGCAACGGAAGTCCGTGTGTGGGCGGGAGTGCGACTGGGGAATGCTAGTCCATCCCAATGCCTCGGGGCCATCAGGACAACGCACCCAAAGTGAATCTTGGATTTTTTTGAACTCGAAGAATCAACGCATGGATAATCAGAAAGACTTTCCATCGTATTTATTATGCGTATGCTGTATTGGGAAGGTATATATGCTGAAAACAAGAACTTTTAATGGCTGTGAGATGCAAGGGTGACCTGACTGAGAATCTCAACAACGACTCATGCCATGTCTTCTTCACTTTTGATACTCGGTGACGGTGTCTTCTTGCACCAGCGCTTCCAGGCTCGTGAGGTATCGCCCATTGGAACGGAGAACGGCAGGGCGTCTTCGCACAAATAATGCAGGACACAGTAGTATCCAAGCAAACTAGAAATGAAGCCGAAAGCGCCAGCAACGGTCAGGAGATTCGCACTTCTCTCAACCAGACCGTCGGCCAGAACAAAGCTTGAGGCGGCATCAAAGCAGAGACAAAGCTCGAGAGTCAGGAAAAGGAGGGTGTAGACAATATTGCTAGACAAAATGATTAGTTCTGATACGGGGAAGTACAGATCGGATAACACTCACATTGCGCAGCTGGCCAAGACGAAAAAGAAGTTGAACACCGCCCATACTGAAAAATATTAGCCAAGGGAAATTATGCAAATGAGATTTGGTGTGAGACGTACAGAGCACAAAAAATCCAAGAGCGTTATGGTATTCGGGTGTATAGCCGCCGTATGCATCAACGATGCCCAATGAGGGAATCATGATTACTCCATAACCACCGTAAAACAGAGCTGAAAGATTGCACATTAGCAACGCCGTCCTTTGATCTGAGTATCAAATAGCTGCCCCTTACCATATGCGGAAAGAACCGTGTATGAAAATGTGTTGCCCCGGACCATCTCCCATTGAGCCGAGATAAGTAGACCAATTCCTGCCACAAAGCAAAGATCACCGACGAAGATGGTTTGTGTGAAAACGCCCCGGAAGTTCATCATGGCCAGTGAAAGGGATAAAAACGTGGTAGCAAATCCACCCATTGCTAAGGGTGCCTATGGAACAAAGATAGCAGGTCAGTATGAGGCATGGATATCACAAGAGTCAGTGAGTGTACATACGGGATTGGCAAGATGAGATCCAGGCTTCATGGTTGTTTCCACTGGTCTTGAGACCAGTGTCTCATTTTCCTTCACAGTTGACATGGTTTCGGGTGACATCGATATAATAGGGAGTTAACAAAAGAGGAGAAATCCCATCGAACTCTTGAATGGAAGACATTATATAGAAATTCTTCCAGCACTAACAAAGCCGGACAGACCCGAGCACCAAAAAACAAATCCCGAGGTCATTGTGACTGTTGGGACGCAAAATGGCCGTTCTATGACAAATTTGAACTGGATGTGTCAAGAGTACGCGATCTGCAAGGACTCCGAGAGATTTAGTGGGGCTCACCCCCGCCTTCCCGGGGAATCTATTGGGGGGGAAACGCCCCCCAGACCGATCCAGCCGGGCCGGGTCCAACTCTTAATTTCTATTACGCTACTCTTTGGTACCCCAACTTGAAAATATCTGCACTCCTCACTTGAGCTTCAAAAAGTTGAAGATCATTCCTAGATTGTTAATCTACACTCACATTCTTATCACAATTATCACCCAACATGTAATAGCACACATGTAAGCATGCGGTCAATACAGACAGCCCCTCACTAATCTCTCTTTGGAAATGTGATTTGGTCGTACTTTCATAACGCGGAAGTAGTGAGATTTTCAATGGTAATGCCAAGAGCACATCTTGACTTATGCATTGTTGATCATCTCAGATCAAAGATCAGTCAGTGTAATCAGGATATTGAAGTTAAATCAAAGCTAGTTGAATTCATCGACTATATTGAACCTCCCATCATCACAAGGCCATACGTATAGAAACTAGTGAAACAAAAAGTCTTGTTGAATTCTTGGCCAAACCTGACGAACCAAGATTATCCATCATGGCGAGCCAAATTGTCCAACACTTGGGCAGGCCCACATGCATGTACCCAATCAGGAAGGTATAGCATTCCCGCCGTCCGTTAAAATTGATTCTATCATATGTCATCGTATTACAATTTGCAACAAATGAAACCCTTGGAAGAATTGTATGCAACTTGCCAAAAAGCCAGTTCAAGCCCAGGATTCCTTGGAGCCTTGGAACCTTGGAAGGATGCATAACTATATGAAAATAATTAAAGATGGCCTGCGTTAAGATTGTTCTCATACCTGAGGTATTTCCTGCCCTTAGGTTTCGAGAGGTATATATTATACGTGATATGTTAATCATTAGCTTCAATAAAATTGTGTGTTAGTTTTCTATCCAGATGTTCGTGATCAGATGGTTCCACATTCATGCATGGCACTGCCTTCCAAGGTTTACTTTGTAGTATAAATCCAGGTTTGTTCAGTGAGCGGTCTTATCCCTTTCAGCGGACCCATAGGTCACGAGGGTCCGCCGGAAGGGATAAATACGTTGCCAAGTAATTGATTCGGCCGCCGAACCTATCAACGGGCGTTATCAGCCCAGTGCAGTGAGCTCTCGCCCAAATGGAGCCAAGAACCTTGGAATGCTTGGTGTGTACGGCTTTGGGGGGATACTTGGCACTATTAACCATCAAGGGCCAATATCTCGACTCTAGGGGGGGCTTTGTGCAGCTTTGCTGGTAGCTTTTACTGTTTCTGTAGTCTCGACGTGTATGTTACTTTGATACCTGCTAGAAAACATTTGAATCCCATTCGTTCCAGACCTCGATCTCGCGTTTAGGTGCCTGGTTATGTTGTTCTCGAACTGTTTTGGCAGTGTTTGGGATAATCTAGGTCAACTGAACTGCCAGATGATGTGTGTCAGTGAATAGATTCTCCACAAGTTTACTGACAGGGTCAGTAAGGTCTATCGTCGTGCACCCAAGCCCAGCTCAGACTAATACCAGAGTTTGATGGGGTGTGGATGATTGAAAATTGTGGTGGTGGGTGTGGCGCAGGAAGGTGGCTGTGATTTTGTGTCAAGCTGTGGCTTTCGCCGTTTGACGCGTTTCTCTACATTTTGACCCCTTTCGTGGAAATCGATGCAGATCGTCCACTCGACCTGGGGGTCGGCCTTCGAGATTGGGTCCGCACATCGACATACAGTGGACCAAGCAGCGGATGTGCCCGCCTTTCGGCTCTGAACGGCATGTCAAGCCCGCAAAGCTTTCTTCCGCCAGTTGACCTGACAAGGTCGAGACGCGTGTAAAGTGCAAATCAAATGAAGTTGTGGATTCTTCGGGCATACGAATATCTTCCTACCATGGAATGCCTGATACACATCAAGACTCGGCAGATTCGATCACACCTTGCAAAGATGAATATACGGCACATGCAAGCCACCACACGATCACTTACCAAGTGGGGAATGGAAGCGGCCTGAGCTTCCAGTATAAATGCTCGAATGACCCCTGCATTGACCGTCAATCCCCATACCGTGCATTCGATCTTTTCGAAAATGACTACCGCATTCTCATCTTTGCCCGTGGTAGACGTCAAGCTTCTTAGCTCGTCTACTGGTCCATCACTCGAAGAGGAAGCAGCATTGAGCAAACACTTGTACGATGTCTTTGCTACGACTGGCTTTGCGTATCTCACGAATACCCCTTTGAGCTTCACCCATGAAGAAGTATTCAACCTGTCCCGCCAATTCTTCGCCTTACCGACCGACCAAAAAATGCAATTGGCCAAGAGGTCTTTTTCCAAGGGCAATCTCAACACTTACCGGGGGTTGTTACTTTGTTCTTAGGCTCACTCGTATATCCCTTGCTGATGATCATTGCTGGATAGGTATTTCCCCACGCAGCCGGAATTAGCAAACGACAACTTGAAAGAGGGATTTGAGATGGGGCCTGCAAAGCCGATTCATACAGTCTCTTCTTCCACATCGTCCTCGAAATTCAACCTGTCCGAGCCCAATGTATGGCCCGACGAAAATGATTTCCCCGCGCGACACAATTTGGAAAAGTTATACCTCGAGCTGCAATCATTGGCCGCGAAGCTGCTTTCTCTGCTGGCTTTGTCGCTGGGTAAACCGAGAGACTTCTTTGCCCCGTATCTGGATGACTCCCTGAGCACCCTTCGACTGCTGCATTATCCTCCCGTGGAGTCCGCAGCTTCAGGTTCCGCAACCTCGGCCTCGGATGCGAAGCTAAGCTGCACTCCTCATACCGACAGCGGCATTCTCACTCTCTTACATCAAGATTCTACCGGTGGATTGGAAGTGCGCAATTCCTCTGGCGATTGGGTAGCTGCGCCATACGTTCCTGAGTCCCTGGTCGTCAACATCGGTGATTTGATGGCCAAGGTGTCTGGCGGACGGTTCGTGGCTACCATGCATCGCGTTCGAGCCCCTGGAACAAACTCTTCCGCAGTCTGTGTGAATGACCCTAATGCATCAAGTCATCTTGGTCGCATAAGTGTGCCGTTCTTCTTTGAACCAGGCGAGAACTGCTTGGTTCGGTCGATTGAAGAGGACGAAAGCTTCGTTGTATATGGCGAGCATGTGCGTTCGAAAATGAAGACCTGGGTGGAGTTCCAGGACGACGATGAGGATGAGAACTTACCGTCTGGGAATTGAGGTTTGTATTGCTGGGGAGGATCGGACTAGATCACGCTTGCTCCATTTTGACCATTGCGCCTTCCCTCCGTCGGATTTTCCCAAGCGCCCAATATTGTTGACCCACGCGACCCTCAAAACTCTACCGGCACAAACCTGCGAGATGAAATGCTTACCCGAGCTTCTCCCAAGCGTCATACCCTTGCGACAACGTACGAAACCCAGACGCGACTCAATTACTTTGCATAATGACGTTGGAGATGGATATTGAATTGAATGATTTACCCCCAGTCTCAACGGCTCGCACCAGCAGAATTTTTGTATCCCGTATATTTTCAAAACTTGTTACATTGGATGCGACGGGTTATTCCTTGTTTGGTGTCTATGGTGAGCCTTCCTTTCTGACTTCGATGAACTGCTCTCCCCCAAATGCTGTCCTCACTTTCCCCTGCTTGAACACCCTCAGATACCACTCAACGATCAATTTACCCAAATCATTACAGTAACAAAAGGTCCCGTCGACAGTCTCCATTATTAACCCTAAGCCTAATTAGGAAGTCGCAGTGGAGACTGTCGATGGGACCTCGGGCAGTGTGACGTCATCTTATAACATTTCATTGGCGCAAGGAAATTAAGCTCGGTGGATTCTGTCAGTTCATTCATATTTTGCGACAAGTCGGCCTCCGCCTTGATGACCCTGGAAAGCACAACGTTCTCTATGACAGAGATAGATGTATGGTAACTCTGCTTGATTTTGAATATGCGCAAGCATTAGAAAGTCACATGTTTGTCTCGACCTATTTTGAGATTGATATCATGTTTGGCTCCGACGATCTGTTGGGACGTCCATCTGGAGGTCAGACTGAAGGCTTCTAGCACGGCATCCATCTGCGCGGAATGGAAAGCAAATGGTGCATCAAGCACAGTACAAACACAGCGCTGACTTTCCGATAAATGGGCTCTTTGCGAAGGTGGTGTATAGCGAGCAAGGGATCAACCCTATTTTTGATACCTGATGGTGCCTTAGGACACCTGATTATCGACTGCTTTTCAGACTGCTCCATACCAAGTATTGTAACCGGCTTTTGGCGATAGTGAAGCTATTAAACACAGACCTCAGAAGGTTCCCCTACAGATCTACTGTTTTAATACTGCCTGACAGAAAGCTCAAAAACTCGATCTTTCATAATGTTCAAAAGACATTTGAAAAGATGGCAAAAAAGACAGTAAAAAAGACAGTAAAGAAGTTAGTCAGGTTAACAGGTGCAGGTGGATTATGAAGTAAATGAGGTCAAATACTTATGAACAGGTATAATGGTACGGTGTAATTCATTTATCTTTTGCCAGACTAAAACCAGATATCCTTAGGCATTGCAAGGCATCGAAAATAGTTTTGACCCCTTGCACGCTATACACCGTCGTAGCTCTTAAAGCCTCGATAGACGGTCGTGGCCCAGCAATGGTAATACTATTGGCATTCTTCCCGGGTCGATCTTTCCATGTGCGTATAGCAAGCCATGATATGCCAGGATAGTCCAGCATATCCAATAAACCATGTTAGAGGGATCACGGAACAACTGCTGGATTTACACCGAGACCGCATAACTGGCTAACCTTGATCACGTCAAATGGGGCGCTAGTTAGGATATAGAGGGCATATCATCCCAGTATGTGAAAACAACGGCTGAAAGTAGACGATCTATTTTTTCGTATTGATCTATTCCACTCCAAATCACCATCGAACCAGCGGAGCAAATGATGACACCGAGGAAAGACTTGCCAACAGAAGCGAGACACAGTGTGTTCTAATTTATTGGACACCAGCCTGTTCGCTAGCCCATTTGAAGAGCCCCGCAAGAGAGTTACTCACAGCAGCTGTTCTCGGAATCTCGTGTCCGCCCTCATAGTTGAACGTCCGGCGATTAGCAGGATCGCAAAAGAAAACCTTGGGAGGAGAAAAAAATGGCAAAATCAATGTGCGCACTAGCTGCTACCGTACATTGTGTAAGATCGATAGATCGATCTCGGGAGCACTCCAGGGCTTGAGCCTTCCAGGGTTTACGTCACATTGCAGGCTGCATGGCTGCGCAATTTGTTGAGTCGAAAACAATATTTTGCGGAACGATTTTGTCACCACTAACACCGGACTCGGAACCTACTTCCCAGGATTCTCTTTACAACAATTGGCCATTACTTTAGTGCAATACAAATGCATCATGCAGAGTGATAGCTAGCCCCGAACTTGGAAGGACTCGAGAGAGCAAAGATTTCATTACCCCTCATCCATGGATGACACATTGATCAACACGTTATAAAGGAATGCTATTTTACAATGCCTTGTGAATGATTATTTAATGTTCATCGAGTCTATTCTTTCTTAGATTGTGTGGCGCGGAGAAGCAAATCTTTGAAGTTTACCCTGTTCTCTACTTTAGTGCACGCCCCCCACGCCCCCCACCAAAATAGCCTCTGTGCCCATCATGACTGAGTACTACTATTCCGAACCAGTTTCGATTTCTGAAATTCAGAAGTCTGGCTCTTTTACAGTCCTACCAACAAGACGTCATCTCCACTCCAAGGGCAGTGATGGGATTGAGGCCCAAGTTAAAGCAGCATGGGACAGGGAGATTGGTGACGAGACGACAAAATCGTTTTTTTTGCACTCAGAACTCTGTCTCTGGATCTTGGATGTCTTTGGCATTTTCAGAGGTGATGACAGACAGACTGCACTTTGTGGCGTGGATGACTCAATTCTTTACTTTGATTGATGGTACAATCCTTGACCCCAGAGAGAATTTCCTGTATACTAAGTTTCATCGCAGACAAACTTAGTGTATCTCCAATCAAGGTGAGACTTGCCGCTTGATCTCTCGGAATTACAAGCTAACAAAGCTTACGCAGGTCCGTGGGCAGCTTTGCCTGGAGATAGACCAGATACTAGCAGATGTCATCAACTCTGGGCTAAATAAATCCCCCGGAACGCCAATGGAGAGACTGTTGGTTCCGTTTCTCCAAGACTTGATACGCTCTGACAGCGAGCAAAGTATCAATGTGTTGGAGAATTGGCGTTCCTGGCTGCAAAACGGTACTATTGGGCGAGTGGAAGATTTCAGAAACCTGGATCAATACCTTGAATACCGCAGGACTGATCTTGGGGTAGAGTACGTATCAAACCGCACTATAAATTCATTGAACCTAATCTCACATATTATAGCCCTTATCTTGCAATCATTCCTTGGAGCATGGGATTGGATGTTTCAGAGTCTGAAAAGAAGTCAATTAAGCACATTCTTCCTTCCCTAAAAGACAGTATCACGCTTGGCAATGATTACTGGAGTTGGAGAAAAGAACTCGCAGATGCAGGGGGTCGGCAAAACGAAGTCATGAACGCCGTTTCCATACTTTTGAGGTCGGCAGATGTCGACGAGTCCGAAGCACTTGAGATGCTTAAACAACGAACAATCGAAATGGAGGGGAAGTTTCTTCGGTTATACAATGAGTTTATCTCCAGCGGCTCGCCTTCTCCCTCGCCAGACTTGCGCCGGTACCTTGATGGTCATCTCTGGATTGTATCTGGGTGTAATTTCTGGAGTGCAAGTTGTCCCCGATATCACTGTATCGATTTTGATAAGATTGGAACGAAGCCTCAACCCGTTCCGTCTTGATGAGGATACTTGTGAATTTCGCGGCAGGGATTTTGTCTGAACTGAAGAGACTCCTTGGGTGGCACTGCACCCGGTATGGGTAAGATCTTACAGCCGGATGACGAGGGTTCTCATAAGTTTTTTCTTTCGGCATTGAGACCTTCGGGGGAGGGGAATTGATGGTTTCAGGTGTACTGTCATATTTGGGCAGGGTGTTTGGTAGTCAAGAGACTCTTTCGTATAGATGTTTACCTTGATCTCTAGGCGAGAGATTGCTCTTATGGCTCCTATAAGATTGAAATAGAATGAATAATGCTTCAAAAAGAAAATAAATATCATACTGCCTGAACCTTCTCACTCGTTTCCTCCGGGTTCCAAGGTCAGGTGCAACCAAACGGTTCATCTGGGCCTCAGAGCCTTGTGTATCTATCAAATGCAGACTAGTTCACACTTATGAAGTAGCAAGAGGCTGAACTTTTGCTAAAATGGAATTGTTCATCCCAGAAGCCGTCCGTCCACACGTGTTGGAACACCTTTTAGCCTTGGCCTTGGCCTGTAGACTCGACATTTACGGATCAAAGGCACAATAAGTTCCTAGGTTGGAAAACGATGTAGAAAAGCTCGGGAAACAACATTGATCATAATGGGTCATCCAAGATGAATAGGGTAGTCTGGCTGGTGGCCTTCAGCTTACCTTGAGTAGACCCGAGACAAAGGGTGCTTACCACACAATTATTATGGCATCAACAATCTGAAAGATCTCTGTATTGAACGAGAAAGGCTGGAGGCATTGGATGAAGAATGAGATTGACGTGCGGAGTTGGCTCGATACCTCAGATCAGTTCCACCGCATCTTAGTTTTACGGCACTGTTGAGATGGCATGAAGATACATGATTGTAAAGAATGCCAAAAGTAGACAATCTATTGTGCGTATTTGTCTATTCCACCCTAAATCCTTATCGCAGCAAATAACGAGACCGCAGAAACGCTAGCCAGCAGAAGCGAGATGCAGTATGTTTTAAGTTCATTGGGCACCAGCCTGTTCGGTAGCCCACTTGAAGAGCCCTGCAAGAGAGTTACTCACAGCGGCCGTTCTCGGAATCTCGTGTCCGCCCTCGTGGTTGAATGTCCGGCGCTGAGCAGGATCACAAATACCAGAGAGGTGCACGCCAGACGCATAGCGTGGGTCCTTTGTCCCGTAGACATGTACCGTGGGAACATTGATGCGATGGGGACTTGTGATCTCCTCTCGCAACTGGTCCTCCGACAGCCCCTGATTCAGCGACTTGAGACCGGTCCATCGATCACCTCCTTTTGCCAAAACAGCTGACGATCCAGCCTGCGCGAAAAGAGCTTGTCGCGAAGCGATATCGCGCTCTCTCGCCTCAGCAGAAACGTGGAATCCCAACTCCTCCAGAACGATCATTGAAGGCCCTCCACAGATGAAGATCGCGGCTTTGAATGGTGGCGGGAGATGTGGTGTTTCCTCTTGGTGGATGAGGAGAGCGCTTGAGCCAAGGACGCAGCCCTGTGAGAACATCAGAGCGAGATCGTAGGGGCCATTTTGCGCGATGTATTCGTTTAAACGTTCGGTCGCACCCCGAATGTCGTCAATCGTGTCATTCTCCCACCAGGAATAATAAGGCGGGCTGTAGAACAGATCTACACCGGCGGCGGCGTTGCTGTTGAATGGTCCATCGAGGAAGTCGAATTCGGTGCCCTCGGGGAGCTTGCTGCGGAAGGAGGCTGCAGGGTGTGAGATTGCTGATCGGTGAGAGGTGTGGGGAGCTCACAAATTTGGGAGCGAAAGATGAATCCGCTCGTTCCCTTGCCGTGCAAACAAAGGACCTTCATGCTGGCGGTGTTGTGGAGTTCAAGACTGTCGTTGGATGAGGGGTCCGATAAGATCAGCAATAAGCACTAGCCCCGCGACGCGCTTATGAACACGCTTATGGACACGCTTATTTTGAGTACTTTGTCGCGACTCGACCTCGAGTTCACGTCGGATATGGTGAAGGGATTTTGAATGCATTTCATTTCCTTGCGATTGTCATAAAGGCGATGCCATGATCGGTCTTGGCCAACATCCCTTGCGTCTAGCAAGGAAATGTCAAAAACAAGTATGTCGCATGCTCGAATCTCGCACCCAATGGATAAGCCAAAGAGGCGACACAAGCAGAAGGGCGTGTCGACATGAGAGTTCCAGTCAATTGTGGATAATTGACGTTCGCGGGAGTTCACCGCATGATTCAGAGCTCAATTGGGCAGTGACTGGCAAGTCGACTAGCGTGACTCGAGAAACCACAAGGTCCGCCATTTCAGTCTCTGGTGTCGAGCTTGATCATTGTTCGGCGAACAAGACTACCTGAGTGACAGAATGCCGAGGTCTGATCCAACCGCCACTTGGTCTTCCACAGCCATTACCAGGACCCTGTGCAGAAGGAAGAATTTCCAAATCCACCAAAGTTCTCACAGTGGAGCCGAGACGGAGACTTGGGACGGAGTCGGTGCAATATTTCAGACGATCCGGGTGGAGTGGAACCGGCCTCGGCACGATAGTCTTTCG